>APFE031599228.1:0-10535 GCA_000404065.3 Pinus taeda | reverse complement strand
TTTTGAGATCCTTGTCTGCTAAATTTGAATCCAAAGTGTCTACCATAGAAGAAAAGGAGGATCTGCAGAAAATCACTGTGATGCAGCTTCACAGAATCTTAACTGCTTTTGAGATGAGAAAAGGAGGACCATCAGATATGAGAGAAGCCGCATTTAAAGTATCAGTGAATGGAAAAGAAAAACTTAGTGAATCAGGATACATTTCAGAAGAAGAATATGAGGTAAATTTTGTCAAGAATCTTGAACGGGGATCTGGAAGGTTCAAACGTAAGCTACCTTTCAAATGCTTTTCTTGTGGTAGAGTTGGTCACTACGCTGCTAGATGCCCTCATAACAAAGGAAAGATGTCTGAAGAAGGTAATAGAAGTTATTATACTCATGATAAAAGTAATGACTCATCCAATAGTGATGAAGACATTAGACTTCTCATGGCATATGAAAATAAGGACGTAGAAACAGAAGAAGTTACCAGGTTAAAAGAACAATTGGAGACAGTAACCAGAGTAAGGGAGCAACTGCAGGATGTCGTAGAAGATTAGAGCATAACAATTCAGAAGATTAGAGCATAACAATTCAGATACTTGAATCTAAGATCCTCTCTCTAAAAGAATATCTTAAAGAATCAAAGAAGCAGAATAAAGAAGCTCTTGAAGAACAAGAACATGAAGTGCTCGAATTAAGGCAACAAGTGGAAGAAGGAAGAAAAGCTAAAGAAAACATAAGGAAGCAATATCTGGAAAAGGAAGAACAACATCGGGTTGAGGTAAATATCTTAAAAGGTAAATTAGAAGAAAAGGATAAATTGTTACGATTTCAAGACAGTACTAAGATTTTGGATGATATTCTTAGTAGTCAAAGATCCCCTACTATCAAAACTGGTATTGGCTTTTATGAAACTATCGAAGGTGAATCTAGCTCATAGGGTGAGGGAAGGAATTCTAATGCAAAACCTGAAATGATCAACAAGGAGATAAGTGATCAACCCCAGCAGCAACCAAGGAAAGAAATTCTTCAAAGAAAATCTTTTACTCCCAACTATGGAAGTGATAGACGGTTATTTCCTCTGATGAGTAATGTTGAATGTTATGAATGTCATAATCTTGGACATGTTACAACCACATGTAGAAGAAGAATGCTTCAAGGCCATCACACAGAAAGATCATCACATTCCAGGTACTTTAAGGGATATTGTTTTGCTTGCAATATGTTTGGTCACAAAGCTATTGATTGCAATAAAAGGAATATGAAACATGTAAGATGTTATGCATGTAACAAGTTTGGGCATAAAGTAAAGGAATGCAGGAGCAAAATTCGGACACCAAAACAAAAGGATCATACATCATCACAATTCCAGGGATTGAAGAAGATAGAATTAGAGTCAGAAAGATGTGGCATAACTCAGTTAGCAGACATAACAGACACAAGGGAAACTGAAAGTGTAGACCTTCAGTGTTCCAATTTGCATACGCAGATATTATGAATAGAAGTTGCGTATATATGCGAGTTAAAGGCTATAGGGTCGTGTATATGGAGCTCAGAAGAAAAACAAAAGAACAAACTCAGGAAAAGAGGTCGATATGGTTCGGTCATGGTATATGTTGGTTGGCACAGTTTCAGGGGGAGCATATGCTTCGAATAATGCATAATTGTTGGCATTATGGTTAGAAGTCTTTGGTGATGATGCTTATTGATACATCTTGCTACTGATTGTTGATTGGCCAAGAGAATGGATTGCAGGTTACAGGTCTGGATGCTAGTGACAGATGCTTATGGTGCAGATCATATATGGTGTATGATAGTTGTTGATGACTATCATGGTCTTGTTTAGATTGTTGGTCATTGTTATAAAAGTCATGTATATCATTCGATGTAAAGGTCATGAAAAGACCCAATTTGTGACCCCACTTTGCATGGGAAGGATGATGTAATATTGTCTATTTCAGTCATGTATAAACATTTGGTATATCCCCACTTGGTTAGGTGGATGAGTTAAAATGGTGTATCCCCACTTGGTTGGGAGATTAATGTATGTATGAGTCATTGGTGATAGGAAGGTCATACTCACTTAGCTGAGTTGTAGAGTCATGTTTTTCTCTTGAAAAATATTTTTGCAGACTCGCCATGTGCTCAGGGGGAGCATGGACAGATTGGTACATCTTGGCATGTACAAAGGGGGAGCTCAATCAGAGATTTCAACATGTACTCAGGGGGTGTATGGACAACAAAATGTATTTCAAGGGAGAGAATACCTTCATCCTCCCTTTGCCCTTGATGTCAAAGGGGGAGAGTGACTTGCTGTGGTTGTTGTCATCAAGTCCAAAGGGAGAGATTGTTGGCATTATGATACAGGTTTGACACAAGTGTTGTCCTTGATGGCAACTCACTCAGATGACAGATCACAGTTCAAGCTCCAGAATGAAGGAAAAAGAGATATGAATATTCCCTTTTGACCCAGCCGCGTATATACGCGAGTTCGCCGACCAAAAGACGCGTATGCGTATACATGCACTTTCACATAAGGAAAGGCACGTACATGTTGGAGAACTTGGTTTTGGTTCGTGGTATTTGGTCCATAGTATTGTGATCCATGGTATTGGTCCAAGGTATCTTGTCCAACGTGTTAACCCTAGGTGATTGGTCCAAGGTATTGGTTCTAAGTGGTTTTGGACCATGGTATTGAGTAAGGCCTAAGACTATAAAAGGAGAAGGAGATCATTAGGCCAAAGGGCAAGTGTGCAAGGGATGAATATCTAAGGAAGTGTGAGATCTAGTATGCTTGTTATGGGTTTGTCATGTTTTGCTTGATCTGAAACAAGGGTGCACCTATGCGGTTGATGAAGGTTGATGGACCGGGATCATGAAGACTAAAATGCATTATCATTATATGGTATGATCATGAATAGATCTTAATACTGATGCATGTCTTATCATTTATATCTTATGTTCTAAGTATATCTAAGTTGAAACTTGCAGCTAAGGTATAAGTAATTATTTTCAAATCTGTATGCGGGTTTCCTTTGGTGAGACAGCGTATACACGCTAATTCGACACAGCCAAGTAGTGTATACATTAGGAGATTTGATATTTGAGGTTGCTATTGGTTCTAGTAGTTGTTGCAGAGTTTAGGGTTCTGCTCTGTGTTCTTATGACTGTGTTTTGATAACAGGGTTTCAGTGATTCAATTGTTGGGTGATTCAGAAATTGATGATGCAAATATAGTTGATGGTTGTATTGCAGTGGTGATTGTTTTGTATTGATGGATCCAATCTGAAAATTTATGAAACGTGGTCTCTGGAAGAAAAGAGAAGGTCGTAGCCTACTGTAGGTCGGCGCTTACGTACTAGTAAACATATTGGCTAGTACAAGAGCTAGGGGGTTGTAGCTCCCTTCCAGTAGTAGTTGGAGAACGAGAAAAGGTTGTAGCCTTCTACAAGTGGGTGCCTGCGTATTGGTACGAGTCTGCACCAGTACAAAATTGTAAAAAGAAGTTTCTTATTAAAGAGAAGATAGTGACGATTGCAGCAAGTGGTTTTCACCCATATTGGGTTTCCACCTTATATCATGGTGTTCATGTGTGCTTCTTATGTGTAATGATCTGTTCTGTTTTACTGCACCTATTTACTGTTTATATGGTCAATAATGTTCTGATGCACTCGTTAAAGATCAACTAACCGAATCATAAGTTTACTGGATATAAGCTAGTTGCATTAAACACTGTTGCGTATACACGCGGGTTGTCTTAACTGAAGTAGCGTATATGGATCTGATAATGGAAATGAAAAAATTATTGATTTGTTAATACTGATTCACCCTTCCCCCCTCTCGGCGTTATTTCCAACAACTTGAACCCTTGTCCTTGATTCCTTGGACCAAAATTGTTCCTTCTCTTAGAATGAGCAGAGAAATCGATAGGATTGTTTCCATTTGAGGGCTTGTCTCTTTCCATCATCCTTATTTCTTCTTAAGTGCATCTGGCCAATAGTTCATCAAATCCCAGATTCCTGTCATTGTTGAGAATGGTAGTGTTGAACACATCCCAATCTCTTGTAAGGCCCCCATGTGAAATAAGGGAGAGCTCCCGGTCACCAATGACTTCTCCAATAGATATGAGATCATTCATGATCTCGGTAACCCTCATGAAGTAGGATTGGATGGATTCTCCTCTATCCATCTTGGTGTCTTTCAACTTGTTCTTGAGAAAGAGAACTTGATTTGCATTATTAGCTTTGAATATCCCAACCAACCTGTCATACATCTCCCTAGATGTTTCTAAATCAGAAATATAGGCAACCAAAGGCTTGTGAATAGAATCAACAATAATCTTCTTGGCTTTAACCTCACCTTTCTTGTACTTGGTTTGTGTAGCTACGGATGCATTTGAAGGAGGCTCTGCTATTCTTCGTTTGACATAGTCCATGGCATCATTCTCTTCCAAAGTCAAATCCAAAGTCATCTTGCATGCAGCGCTAACCAAAAAGTCAACGCTCGTCAAAGCTGCGCCAAATCATCCTCTAATCAACTCGGTCTACAGCAGAAAAATGTGGCCTCCAAAGAGGGTCAAAGTCAACCCAAAACAGCTTGGTCAACCTAGACAAACCTTGTTGTAACTTTTGCAGTCAAACTAGAAAGTCAATGTTGCAATCAACATTGTCAAATAATCCCCAATCACCTTGAATTTTGTGCCAAAGAATGCAGCCTGAAAAGATCGAAATTTTACCCCAAAACAGAACTCAACGCATGGTCAAAGTGCCCAAGTCAACGCTGGTCAACGCTGGTCAACGCTGTCCTAAACTCAAAAATTTCAGCCTCCAAAAACCAGTGCAGAAATCTGCCTTCCTTCCACACATACGAAGAAGAGAGAGCCTCCAAGTTGTACGAACCAATCAAGAGAGAAGAGAGAAGAAAATGTGATGAGATGAGTGATGTCCAAATGAGAGAGAGTCACTCCTATTTATACAATTCGTTGAGGGTGAGGACAAACATCCATTGGGCTTCATGAGCCTACATTTCACTGAGGCCAGCCTTGACAATTTGTACATGAGAAAGAATAAATTCAAAATTCCATTTCTACTTATCAGAATGAGATGATCTTTATATCAAAATTGTACCTCTCGAAAAGAGGAATCCAATGCAATAATCATCTCCATCATATGAGTTGTCCTAAGGTGGAAGTTGGCCCTAGTTGCCAATTTTAACATGCCTTCATCATGCTTTCTTCTTTGGAAGGATCTTACATCCTTCTACATGGTTGTCTCGGAAGACATTCACAGTTTCGTTCTTTGGTAGCCTTGCATAAGCCCATTCAGATACTAGTTCATAAATAAGAAATGAACACTTAAATCATAATTACCTTTGTGATGGCCTTTCATCGTGACATCTTCCAGTAGGCATCAGCATCCAGCGTGCATGTTGACACATCTCCTAAAGATATGTAATGTCAAGGGTCTCCATCTTTTCCAGACTTTCATTAGAGTCTACATATCTTTCTGGGAGATGTCATAGTCAACTCTTCTTGGTCTTTCGGATGTTGACAGCTTTTACCATTGTTGCATATTCCACAATCTCTTCCTTTATTTCATCACATATTTCATTCCCATGAACTTTCAAAAAGATTTCCTTAATTGTAGTCAATCACCTCATACTCCATATGAGGGCATATTATCTTGATTTCATCTAATAAATATGTGACCCATGCATTCCTACATACTTTGAGGGAGGAAATCCTTTCTTTGATCATGCTTCTCAAGATAGAACATTGATCCATGTTGCTAGCAACCATATGACATGACTTCATAATATCAAATGTAAGCGTACATACCTCATCTTTCCTTTGGGTCATCCAGACTTCCTGTAGTAGCTTTCATTGAATGAAGTAATTCTTTTGATCAACATACCATTATCCCATGAATTCCACAAGTTTGGAATTCTTGATGAAACACTTGCTTCTCCTCATGATCGGTGAACCTTATAGTGAAGATTCCATCAGAGAATCTAGAGGATCTTGCATATCTTATCCTGCAAATGTTATCTTTATTGACTAATGTATGATGAGCCTTGTCCTAGATGACTTCTTCCTTCATAAGTATCTTTTGAGCTTTCAAAGAGGTTTTCAAGAGCTATACCCTACATAGCAATAGATTTTGTCCTAGACATCGTTCATGTTACCTATGCTTCTACCATGATGCTTTCTAATATAATGCATCCTATCTTATTTGCAAAGCTTCCTATCTATAATTTACACAACAGAAGAACAGCTTATAGTGAATGAGATTATCTCAGTCATAGTAGAGATCTCTCACTTCCTCCTTCTTAGGCTTCTTTGTTTCAGGCTCTTCCACTTCTTCGGTAATATGGGCTTCTTCCTTATTTCTATTGTTATTGTCCCTTTTAATTTTAGGACAATTCCTTCTATAGTGCCCATATTCTTGACATCCATAGCACTGTACCTTAGCCATGTTCTTCTTTTTCTTTTGAGGATCAAATTTAACAAACTTTCCCTATCTTTTTGTCATAACTGCATATGCTTGATTCTGCTCATTTGATCCCACATCAGTTTTTGCCTTTAGTCTAGTTTCTTCAATCTTGCATAATGACCATAGATCCTAGAAAGGAGTGGCTTCTTCCTTCCCATAGATACTTGAAGTGAAGTTGCCCCATTCCTCTGGTAGTGCATTTAATACTACAGTGGTCATTTCTTTGTCAGACATTATTTCGCCCAGATCTTAAAGTTGATCTCTTATTTCTGAGATCCTCATAAAATATGAGGTTATTCCTTCTTCCTTTGAGATCTTCAATTTGTAGAGTTCTTGTCTTAGAGAGATAACTTCTCCTATAGTACTCACCGAAAACAACCCTACCAACTTGTCATATATTTCTTTTGAAGTGTCTAATTTTGATACATAAGGGATGAGAGAATCTTTGATGGATTATATGAGAATTCTTTGGGCCCTTACTTCCCCTTTTCATGAATTTCGCAAGTGCTTGAGTATCTTCTTTGGGAGGTTCGGTTATTGACCGCTTGATGTGATCCATCACTTCATTCTTAACAAGGTTTAGGTCGGTTCTTTTCTTCCATGCAAGAAAGTTTGAAGCTCCAACTAATTTGTTGCTTTCCTTGCAAAAAGACATTTGATAGATTCAGATGAAGTCATATACTTGATTAGATGTTGCTTTTCTGCACTTGCTTTCTTCTTAATCTTGATAGAGATATAGAAAGTAGAAGACTACTCCTTGAACAATTCTTTGATTAGAGAGAGAGAGTTTGCTTTACAAACCCTTTTGAAAATGATCACAATGCTCTTTGATCTAGCCTTCCTTAGCCTTTGAAAAGCCTCTACTCCTTAGGTGAGTGATGATCTTCAGAAATGCTTCTAGTTGATCTTTCTTTCTACTTCCTCCTTGATGATGATTCCAAGACTCTTTGATCTAGGGTTTCAATATGATGAAAATCTTGATCCCTCGCTTGGTATTTTGTCTCGCTTTGATCCCTTTCTTGAAACTCGTTCCTTATGAGTCTCCTTCATTAGATGCCCCTTCTTGAATTTAGCACCTTAGCTCTGATACCATTTTGAGAAATCTAGGGCATCAACAGTTAGGTGATTTCCCTACATATGATAATTGCTTGTGATAGTCCTTTTACTTCTTGATTATGTTCTTCTCTTCTTGAGTTATTATTGTGTTCTTTTCATTAAGACAATTATCAAATCATGAACAATAAGGAGACAACGGACACAGTATATAGGCTTGTCATCCAAGGCCAAAACCTCTCACTCTTTGAGAGGAAAACCCCAAACAAAATTCTTCTTATAGAAACTTCAATTGACAAATACCAAGACCATGACAAAGATCCTTGACACTAGAGTCCTCCCAAGACCAAGTCACTAGCCTCTTCTTCAACAATGCTCTTCCTCTTTTTCTTCTCAACTTCTTTCAGAATTTCGGCCTCTCCTCGTCGTGTTGCAACTTCTCTCTTGATAGCAGAAACCCAAGATCAAACTTATCACTTGAATAGACTCATTGAAGGAGATTCCTTCCTTTCTTGCTCAGCTTCCTATAGCGAAGAATTCCACCCAAAGAAAAGTTCTTTAATGTGATTGCAAGCCTTCGACCTCTTCTTGACACCTTCAGATCTGCTACCTTTGCATGTGAGAGGGTGAACTAGCCCAAAACAGTGCTCAACAAACTTCGTTATGCTTCGTCCTTGCTTCACTGATGTAAAGACTTCTTCTAGTATGTTTCTCGCACTTCCTTCCAGACTTGCTTCACCGAAATCATGGTTTTCAAAAGAAGTTGAGCATGAGTATATATATAGTCGTTGGTCATGTCCACTAGGCCGACATGATCCCTACAGCAGGCCGACTTCATCTTCTAGGATTCTTCCTTCATTGTAGGCCAACTTGATGAAAGCTAGTGACAAGGTCTTGGAGGATGACTTTACATAGACAAGTATGACTCTTTACAATGTGTAACATGTCTTCATTACATGACAATGACTCTTTTAGACTTTTATGACTAGATGACAATATCCCTAAGGGCTCTCAATGGGAGCCTTTACTAAAATAGAATTTCTTGCTCATGAAACCCATGATGCAATCATTACAATAATTTTACTTTTCTTCTTTACATCTCTTTAGACAAAATCACAATTACATGTCATTATGAAGACCGAACCTAGCTACACTTTTCAACAAGGTCGATTGAATAAATTCTACGACTAAAGGGGCATATTACCATTCTATATGAGTGTGTCCTTTTGATTTAAGTTATCCAATGAAAAGAAGAAAAAATGGCCTCCCTATATGTTATAGTGAAGAAAATAAAACCTATATTTAGAATGCTTAGTGTTATTTGGTTTTGAAAGGAAAAGAAAGATACAAAGCTCACCATCCTGGCCAATACATACACCATTGTGGATAATGCAGAAGTCACCAATAGAACAATTTTGTAATGAAACATTGTACCTACATTCACACAAATTAGTATATCATTATTTTTCCATGGATAAATTTGTTTATAAAATAAAACTCCATAAGCTACACTAATACAAATTACATTCAAACAACAACATTTAATGATTGATGGGTTGATCTCATTTGTATCTAATAAATAAATTGTTAAATATTTACTCAAACAAAAACCATTATTATTTTAGATATATGTGCGAATTTTAGAAATATATAGCCATGTTGTTAATTTTTAGGAGGACTAGATTGTTCTTTGTTGTAGATAATTGCATTTTCATATAACATTCATCCCATAACATCATTTCATCATTAGCAATTATGTAGAGAGAACAATAAACATCAACAATGCAATAGAAAAAAAGCATACGCAACAGAGACACCAGGAATTAGGTCAGGGACAAGGGAAAAACCCCACAAGGAGGAAAACCCAACCAGATTCTTCTTCTATTAAATATTCATCAATTGTTCAGTTGAGATACAAAGTACAGTGAGAATGAGATATAACAATTACATCTGGCCAACCCAAGTCAGTCACAACTTCGTTTGTGAACTGACCTCTAGAGAGTTGTTGCCCAATCACTCTTATCAAATTTTGTTAAGTATAAAATTGTTGCATGCATCATAGACATGAGAGCACGACCATGTACAGCATGGTCACAGAGAGATCTGCCATACTATCATATTCTTTCCCAACTAACATAGACGCACTGTCACATACTGCCATGAACAAGGGTATACATCAGAGCCACTATTATCATAGTCACCAAGATCACTATTACACAATATTCTTCATGAACTTATCATCATGTATCAAAGACAAGGTCATTGTAGATCGTTGTCATCACATAACTTAACAACAAGGTCACTGAGGATCACTAGAACATGGTTACTGTCATAATGATGCAAGATCATTGTAACACAATTTTGTCACATGCATCATTGTCACTACCATATGAGAAATCATTGTTTCACTGATAACAAGGTTGTAAAAAATATTGTCTTATTCTAGATAATCCATTGTCTCTATATATTGTCTCATAATAAATGTATATATACATAGTGTGTATCATTGTCTATTCATCATAATGCGGGCCATACAAACATGAATCATATAACATTGCAACCAACAAATTCATGTCATAACCAGTGTTTTCAAAACCGTTTTTAAAAACCGGTTACCGGTCTAACCGGCCGGTTAGCAAGGCCGCCGGTCTAAACCGACCAAAAAACCCAGTTGGAAAGGCCATTTCGCCAGTTTTTTGCCCTAACCGGTGAAAACCGGCCGGTTTAGGACAAAACCAGCCAGTTTGTATCAAACCGGCCGGTTTTGTCCTAAACCGGCTGGTTTTAGGCACACCCACCATAAAGTTTAAAAAACATATTTTTCACTGTGTTTCAGGGGTTCGGGGGGGGAAACTAAGGGTGTTTCAACCCTAACAATGTTGGAAATTAATGGTAATGTTTAAGAAATTCTTAAAGTAAAAGTGACATTTCCTTTAATTTTCATTTTCATCCTTTTACTTAAATTTTTAACATTACCATGAAATGACTCAGGATGTTTGAGAGTGGTTT
>APFE031599226.1:97054-131057 GCA_000404065.3 Pinus taeda | reverse complement strand
ACTGCATCCATCCATGTCACCTCAACCCCTTATGTCACATGACAGTTGGCTGAATCTCCCACCAATAGTCATGTAGACATTGGTCATTAAACTCCCAACAATGTTTTAATTTATTAATTGCGATGCTCAAAAAATTTCGTTGTTGATCTTCTTTCCCTTTTCAATTTAAAAAACCTTGCCTTACCTATCATTTCTCCCTTTTCCATTTCATTGTATCAGTTCAGGTTCACGCTTAGAGATCATTCAGTGCACTAGTGCCTTCTATAATTGCCATCCTCTTTTAGTATGAATTAAGCAAATATCAGGTAATTTCCTTTGGGCATATCTACAATCTCAAATGTTGTCACCTAAGAGAAAAGTGAAAATGGTGGTAGAGAGTCTAGTCTTACCCTTTGTTCCCAATTTAAATGAGTGCCTTTTGTTGACACACAGTATAAGATAGCAGAAAATCAATGTGAATTTGATTTGTATGAGCTTCATAATTGGGCAAAATAGAAGTATTTAGATAATAGTGGTGATTTAAGTATATGGGAATCATTTCTATCTCAATTTACCTTTCCCCAAATTCATATTTTCATAGATTTGCTACCTGGTGTCATCTTAGGTACCTCCCCATCTAGAAATCAGTAATTTCTCTAAATAATGAAATCTTATTCTCAATCACCCCAGAAGCTATTTGTCAAGCCCTTTAGATTAATTATCAAACTTCTTTACACCCATTTTGTACTGATGCACTCATGGAAATATAAAACAAAAATTACCTTCCCCCAACAGGCCCATATTTTTTAATGTTTTCTACCTTAAAATTTTGAATTTCCTAAAACAAATCCTCGATACTCTGCTTACAAGTTGTTTCCATGGTTACTTGCCTATTAAGCTATCCCACAGACCAATAGGTAGATGAAGTAGTGTTAGGTTTCTTGTCAGTATTTTTAGTGGGTTAGAAGCCATCACTCATTTTCAATTACAGTTAATACTTGTCAAATTTTATTCATGAGAAATTTTTGAAATTTAAGGCTGAACGTGCATTCAAACACCAATCGGTCTTACTATATTTGATGTTATTCTATCAAGCAGACAGGTTCAAGTTTCAGTTATACAATATGGATGATCAAATAATTCCATTATCAGTCATTGACTAGAATTCTTTAGTCAGAAGGAATTTATAAGATTATTCATTCAATAATTTTGTGGATCAGTTTTTACATACATCATTGTGTCTTCTTAGTAGTGATATTATACAAAGGATTTCACGAGAGGTCAATAAGGTTTTGCATTTTACAAAATAGGCTAAAGTTGGAGATTGGTATCTCTACCAAAACTATACAAAGATTCAAATCTATGGGTGTGATATTCCTCCCTATATATTACCAATATTTGTACTAGTAAGGATTTTTACCTTGGAATACATTAGAAAAATGTTAAACATGGATGACCTACAATTTTTATCAATTAAAAAGAAGGCACAATTAAAATTGGAGGCACATTTTAGGCGTTATATTGTAAATATCGTAGAAACATCAAAGGAAGTGGATGAAATACTAAAGAAAATAAAATTTAATCTAAGCTTCATATGGTCTTATGATCCATTAGGGATGATTTCAAGACTAAGAGTTGCGCAAAAGACCTCATTATATGCACATACACCTAGGTCAGAGATAGATCAGTATGCCAAACAGGAACAATGGATTGAGAAAACACTATAGTAGGCTAGAGAGAAAATTGTCAGTCAATCATATCTACAAACTCTTATTCCAAAGGACAAAGAAATCAAGAGACCAAGGGAAAGTATGTCCCCTATAGATTCAGAAGCTCAAGTTGCAAACTTTCGTGTTATCAAGAGGAGAAAGAAAGATCCACATACCAATTCAAAAATGATACCAAAAGTGATGCTCAGATAATAAACATTCAAGATGAATGCTTAGAGGAAAAAGGTTCATAGGAGAAAACCACAATGGTTTTGATAGGTATTTCCACTACTTCATTCCCATATGTTGATGATACAACTGAGTCACCTATGTCTTCTATATCTCATATTGCAACATAGCAGAATATGTTTTCCACATACAGGGAGATGAAGAGAAAGAATTAAGCATTAAAGGCTACAACATATTTAGAGTTCTAGAAGAAAAATACTTCTCAACACAGGTTGTTGTCTGCACTTGACACTGAGAAGGGGTAGTTCCAATTGGCCTTCTTGGAACCCACAGTTCTTGTCCCCAAAAGTGCAGAAGACTACAAAGCTTTAGTATTTTATTTTGAAACCAAAAATATGCATGCAATTGATCAAATTTACTTGCATAAATAGGCAAGTGAAATGATCTATTCAACACTGACAAGTTCAGCCATGGCTACCTCAAAATTGCAAGCCTCCTTGAATAATATGCATTTGTAAATAAAGATAGATAGAATGTCATCTTTGGCCAAAGATATTAGAACCAAAGGTTTGTAAGATTTAGTGATTAAGCTAGGATATGATCCTAATAACATCAAAGTAGCTGAGGAGATAATTAAAAATAAAGGTGCAAAAACTCAACCTCTGAGGAGAACCATCAGGCCAAAGAAGTAACTAGTTTGGAGAAATAAAATGTGTTGGGTGTGGAGCCTGATTATCTTTTGTATTCAAAGGTTTCAGCCAAATGTATACCCCAGGAAGACTGTACACCCCTCCACGCGGGGGGGGGGGGGGGGGGTCCAAGGGGACTTGACCCCCCCACGGGGGTCCGAGGGGGCTAATCCCCTCGGGCTGGGGGGTCCAGCGGCTAGCGGTCCCATGGCGGGGGTTCGAGAGCAGTGCCCCTAAAGCTAAAGACAGATGTAAAATTGCCTTGTAAAAGTCTAGTAATTTCTAGTCAATCTAGGCTGTTCATTAGGCATATGATCTCACAGTAGAAGTTATGTTTAATTTAGGGTTATTTTGCCCTAGAAGGCAACCTCTCACTATATATGAGGGAATTGTATTGCGTTTATGTAGATTTGTATTCTGAGTGAGGAAGAGAGAGGAGATTGAGAGCGAAGAGGGTTTTACAACAAATCTACTGTAGGTTGTATATTTTCAGTTTGCTGGATAATATAAAAAGAAGGACTGCTTGTTTCTCCATGGATGTAGCCTAAACTGGGTGAACCACGTATATTTGTGTCTCTCTTGTTTTATGCGTTTTCTGTGTTTATATTTCTGCAATATTTTATGTGTTCCATTGCTCTGTAATATATAATTTTCTAACAACTGGTATTAGAGCTGAAGGTCTATTTGGCTGATAAACTCACATGAGAGAAGGGTTCCTGGTTTGAGTGGGAGCAATGGCGGAAGGTGGTAGGTTTAGAGTCGAAAAATTTAACAGCCAAAACTACTAGTTGTGGAAGATGCAGATGAAAGATTATCTGTATCAGAGAGATCTATACCTACCATTGAGCGGAAAGACAAAGAAGCCAATGAGTATGAAAAACACAGAATGGGATATTCTTGAAAAAAGGCACTTGGAACAATACGACTATGCCTAGTGATGTCGGTAGTGTTTAATATTTCAAAGGAAACGACAAAAGAGGGTTTAATGTCAGCATTGGCCAAACTATATGAAAAACCCTCAGCCTCAAATAAGGTATTTCATATGAAGCGTTTATTTAATATGAAGATGTCAGAACGTGGATGTGTTGCAGACCATTTAAATTATTTTAATACAGTTACAAGTCAGTTAAGTTCTGTAGGGGTAAATTTTACTGATGAAGTTAGGGCTCTGTTATTTCTGTGCTCATTGCTAGAAAGTTGGAATGGCTTAGTTATGGCCATTAGTAACTCTATATCTAGATCTAGTACTTTAAAGTTTGGTGATGTTGTCGGTGCAATCCTTAGTGAGGAAATGCGATGGAAAAGCTCCGGTGAAACATCAGGTAATGCTTTGACTGTAGACACTAGGGGAAGAAAAATGGGAAGAGAAAAGAGCCCAGGATATTGCAGTAAGTCAAGAAAAGGTAGATCTAAGTGCAGATCGGGGATAGTGTGCTGGAAATGCAGGAAGAAAGGACACCTGAAAAAATACTGCAAGTCTCGGAAGGGAAAAGAAGGAGACACGCAGTAATAAACTAATCATGAAGCGAATGTAACAGGTGATGTGTTACAAGATGCTTTGATTCTTTCATTAGAAAATATTATTGATGCCTGGGTGGTAGATTCAGGGGCCTCATTCCATGCCACACACCTGATAAGAAACATTTTCATGATTATGTTCAAGGAGAATTTGGACAGGTTCGATTGGGTGATGATAAACCCTGTAAAATCATTGGAATGGGTACAATTTTCATAAAACGGCAGAATGCAAATCAATGGCTATATTGAAGTAGGTAAGGCATGTTCTAGATCTGAAGAGAAATATGATTTCAATATGGCAGTTCGGAAGTGAAGGTTGTGTAACTACTTTCACAGATAAAACCTGGAAGGTCACTAAAGGATCCCTGGTAATAGCGAAAGGAGGAAAGGTTGGTACATTGTATTTATGCAATGGTATTTCTAATTATGTTAATGCTTTAGCCTCTATAGTAGAAGACACGACATTCTGGCATCATAGGCTCGGGCACATAAGTGAGAAGGGGATGCAGATTCTTCACTCAAGAAATTTGTTTCCAGGTTTGAAGCATGTTGATTTAAATTTATGTGAGAATTGTGTTTATGGAAAACAGAAGAGAGTCAGATTCCTTAGAGTTGGGAAAGAAAAGAAGAGTGAAAAATTAGAGCTTGTGCATACAGATGTATGGGGACCTACTCAGGTATCATCTCTTGGTGGCTCTCATTATTATGTTACTTTTATTGATGATGCAACGAGAAAAACCTGGGTTTATTGTATTCGAAATAAATCTAATGTATTTGATACTTTCAAGAAATGGAAAGCTTTGGTTGAAAATGAGACAGGAAAAAGGTTGAAGTGTCTCAGATCAGATAATGGAGGTTAATATTGCAGCAAAGAGTTTGATAGGTAATATTCAGAGAATGGAATTCGTAGAGAGAAGACAGTTCTAGGAACACCACAAGAAAATGGCGTGTCAGAAAGGATGGACAAGACAATCATGGAGCGTGCAAGGTGCATGAGATTGCATGCAGCATTGCCTTTACAATTTTGGGCAGATGTCGTAGATACTTCTTTTTATCTAATAAATAGAGGGCCTTCAAGTTCCTTGGATGGTGGTATTCTAGAGGAGGCATGGATAGGTAAAATGGTGAACTACTCTTTTTTAAAGACTTTTGGTTGTGAAGCCTTTGTCCACATTAACAAAGAAAATAGAACAAAGCTTGAGGCAAAGTTAAAGAAATGTACCTTTATTGGATATGGTGTTAATGATTTTGGTTATCGCTTTTATGATTATGAAAAGGTTTTGTATAAGGATGAGCTACAGGAAAAGAAATAGAAAAAAAAAATAGAGAATACACAGTGCTTGATGATATCACAGGAAAAGTGATGGTGCCTGAAAATCATAATGATCAACAGCCAGAACAACAACCACAATAGCAACAAGCACTTAAAACACCTGAAAGTGGTGTTAGAAGATCTACCAGGATAAGTAGACCCCCTAAGCGATACTCTCCTTCATGATATTATGTATTATTGATTGATTCTGGTGAACCAGAATGTTATGAAGAAGCAGTGCAGGTAGAAACTAGGAAGAAGTGGGAGAAAGCCATGAAAAAAGAGATGGACTCCTTAGCACATAACCAGACTTGGGACTTGGTCAGGTTGCCTGCAGGTAAAAAAACATTGCAGAATAAATGGATTTACAAGTTGAAGGAAGAAGATGGAGGTAGAAGAAGGTATAAAGATAGACTTGTGGTGAAAGGGTTTGCATAGAAAAAGGGTATAGACTTTGATGAGATATTTTCTCCTGTTGTGAAAATGACTTCAATAAGATCTATACTAAGTCTAGTAGCAGCTGAAGATTTACATCTTGAGCAGTTAGATATAAAGACAAGCTTTCTCCATGGGGATTTGGAGGAAGAGATATATATGCAGCAACCACAAGGATATGAGGTAAAAGGGAAAGAGAAACTAGTGTGCAGGTTGAAGAAGATCTTGTATGGCTTTAAACAAGCTCGAAGGCAATGGTATCTAAAATTTGACAGGTTTATGTCTGAACAAGGTTATACTAGATGTCACTCTGATCATTGTGTTTATCTCAAAAGGCAAAATGATGGCAACTATATTATATTGTTATTGTATCTAGATGACATGCTTGTTTCAAGTTCTAACATGAAGGAAATAAATGTGCTCAAAAGGAAATTGGCAAACTCATTTGCAATGAAGGGTTCGGGTGTTGCAAAACAAATCCTTGGTGTGAGAATAACTAGAGACAAGAAGAATTGCAAATTAACATTGTCTCAAAATGAGTACATAAAAAAGGTCTTGCAAAGGTTTAATATGCAGAATGAAAAACCAGTTAGTATATCTTTGGCTAGCCATTTCAAATTAAGTAAGGAGGAGTGTCCCAAGACTCAAGAAGAAATGGCTCATATGTCTAAAGTTCCATATGCATTAGCAGTTGGAAGCTTAATGTATGCAATGGTCTGCACAAGGCATGATATTGCACATATAGTGGGACTTGTACGTAGGTACATGAACAATCCAGGAAAAGAACATTGGATGGCAGTGAAGTGGATCCTCAGGTATTTGACAGGTACCACAAATCAAGCACTATGCTTTAGTGGTTCAAACATTGCTCTACAGGGATATGTTGATGCAGATATGGCAGGTGACAGAGATAACAGGAGGAGCACTACAGGATATGTGTTTACTGTAGGTGGAACAACTGTTAGTTGGGTCTCAAAACTACAAAGTGTTGTTGCACTCTCAATAACAGAAGTGGAATATGTTGCTACTGCAGAGGCTAGTAAAGAAATGATTTGGTCAAAAAGGTTTCTGGATGAATTAGGTAACAAGTAGGAGTTGGGCAGGTTATACAGTGACAACTAGAGTGCCATACATCTTGAAAATAACTCTACATTTCATTGCAAGACTAAACATATATAGCTCAAGTACCATTTCATACGGTCAGCATTGGAAGATGGACAGTTGAAGTTGGAAAAGATACACACTAGCCAGAATCCTGCAGATATGTTAACGTAACTAGGGAGAAACTAAGAATCTGCTCAGTTTCAATCGGTCTTCAAGTATGATGAAGAGGATGAGAAACAACCAGGTCCAAAGTGGAGTGATTGTCTAGCAAATGAAGCAGCGGTGGAGTTTCTATAATGAGTCTCCAAGTGGGAGCTTGTTGGGTGTGGAGCCTAATTATCTTTTGTATTCAAAGGTTTCAACCAAATGTATACCCCAGGAAGATTGTACACCCCTCCACGTGGGGGGGAATTTCCCCCCTGTGGGGGTTCGAGGGGGCTAATCCCCCTCGGTTGGGGTGTCCAAGGGCCAGTGGTCCCCTGATGGGGGTTGGGGGGTAGCGCCCCTGAAGATAAAAACAAATGTAAAATTGCCTTGTAAAAGTCTAGTAATTTCTAGTAAATCTATGTTGTTCATTAGGTGGATGATCTAACAGTAGAAGTTATGTTTAATTTAGGGTTTTTTTCCCTAGAAAGCAACCCCTCACTATATATGAGGGAATTGTATTGCTTCCATGTAGATCTATATTCTGAGTGAGGAAGAGAGAGGAGATTGAGAGCAAAGAGGGTGTTACAACGGATCTATTGTAGGTTGTATCTCTTCAGTTTGTTGGATAATATAAAAAGAAGGACTAGCTGTTTCTCCGTGGACGTAGCCCAACCTGGGTGAACCACATATATTTGTGTCTCTCTTGTTTTATGTGTTTTCTATGTTTATATTTCTGCAATATTTTATGTGTTCCATTGCTTTGTAATATATAATTGTCTAACAAATGGAAAAGTTGTTAAAATTAATAGTTAAACAAAATGTTCAGATTCAGAAAATGTAGGCAGACATGGAGGCACTGTTGAAAGAGAAGAAACAATTAGTAACTATAGGTACATAAGCACAATATGAAGTACAACAAACAAAAGAAACATTAATTGCAAATTCTTCATAAAATCTAGTGAAAGTTTTGGCGGAACTATCAATAAAAAATAAGGAGAAAGAGAGGTTAATGACAATAATGACAAAGATGGAGGAAACAAAAATCAAAGCTGATAATCCAGATCTGGTAGAGGTACAGAGGAATTTCAAATTGACTCAACAAATTGAAAAATATGAGAATCAATCTTTGAAAACTCAAATGTTGGTAGAGGCCAATCAAAGTATATGGCATAAAATCAATGCCAATATTACATAATTGTGGACATCATTTCAAATTATTTTTTAGCAGGAGGAGCTAGTACAAAGGGTCAAAAAAAAAGTTGAGCAAACAAAAGCTCAATTGAGCAGTGTTCTTTTTGTGCTCCTTCCCACCATGTAGATCTGTGGTGGTTTTTTCTAGCAGAATTTTTCTGGGAGGCGTTAGGGCAATTTTTGGCTAGATGGCCTGTCTCAAAGCAGGATCGAAATCTGAAGAGGACACTTTCATAATCGAGTTTCTGGTTCCATGCATAGTCTTTACTTGTTAGGTTTATTTCAGCTGGGAATCCGGCGCTGAAGTCCATTTCCACACAGATGCGTGCATAGGTGGTTCTGGCATATTCCCCTGTTTCTGGGCACCTACAGTAAAATTTCCCAATTGCATTTCCAATAGCTTTTAGCGAGGAGAGATTCCAGAGATGCGAGGGTAGGCTTGGCAATCTCACCCAAACTGGTGTTGAGGTTATGACTATTGTAGAAGGATCAAATGATGGGTTCCATGGCTTCATGAATAGACCTGATTTTTCCCAAAACCAAGGGTCAGAATCTAGAATACACTGTCTGCTTTCAAGATTTTCAAAATCTACTATAAAGAAACCCCTAGCACAGGGGTAGATATTAATTTCATCATAAATGACAAGCTTCCATACCTTTGAGATCCAATTGTGGAGAGCTGTTAGCCGCAGCCAAAAACCATTGATCCTGTAGATTAGGGCACTTTTGGAAAACTTCAAAGCCTCATCGAGTGAGGCTCGGACCACTTGGACAGTGGGAGCTGGGGCTTCACTGACGATATGGGCAGGAGCTTGCCCTCCAAAAGCGGATGAGCCAGCAGTTATTTTCGCGAAGCTAGGAGCCATATTTTACTTGCCCGTAGAACCCATCCACAAAGAAATAAGACAGAAGATAAGATTAGATCTAGATCTAGCCGCAGAATATTAGATTTAGAACCTAGCCGCCCAAATCTAGATCTAAAACTATTTAGGTTTAAAAAGAGGACGGTCACCAGTGCTCCACTGCAACCCTAACAATATTGTTTTGTTCTTTATAACATTATTATAAAAATATCCTCCTACCAGGGCCTTTATGCGCACATCTGAACAACATATGCTACATGTTTCAATTCAGAATACGCTTCCCCCTGATCAGATGTCGATTATAAAAGAAATCCTCAAAAGAGAGCCAGATTCTAAGCGCTGGTGAATTTTGCAAACAGACTCAAACACGGAGTGCTTGGCGAGGTCCCCTGGAAGAATGAGTCTTACTGCTGTCTGGATCTCCCGGTAAATAATAGTTGGCTTCCTTTTCAACGACGGCTATTTTCTTCACAACAAAAAAAAGAGCGGGCTGAATTTTGGCTAGGTGGTTGTAACGACTCGTTCGGTGGGCTTTACCGAAGCCACTGTGCATTCAAACCAGTGCACTACTCGTTTCTATTTCTAGCGGCAGAAATGACGGGCTTCCTCATTCACCGGCAGGGTCTTGGGCAGAAGATCTGAAAGTTCCTAGAGCATATATATATTTCCAATTACTTTAGAGCATATTCAATTTTTTTAATTATAGCCCATATTATTTTTCTATTTAAAATAATATAATTTTTATTTTTTATTTTTATTTTAAAGGGGGCGCGGAATGACTAACAAACTTACATATCCCCTCATACTGGGTTGTAGAATGAGTATTTGCCCTCAATGAGAAAACAATGTTACTCGATATTGTTTGTCAGTTACTCACACTGGGTTGTAGAATGAGTCTCTACGCTCAATGAGAAAATAATATTACTAGATATTGTTTGTCTGTTATATATTTGTATGGGTATTTTTGTTGCTGATTTTAGAAATATCTTGTTGTAGATTTCAGAAATATCTTAGAATCTAATGATCATGAAAAAGTCAATTATTTGACTTTTTTCTTTCCTAACAATCAAATTCTAAAATATTCCAAAAATCAACAATAAATATAAATTCAATATATCATGTTCACCTCTCTTTGTTTCTGTAACATATTGGTTTCTTTGTGTTTTTTGTAATCTACCCTGAACCTCAATATTGTTTTCTTCTGTTTAGTCAAAGATATGGATGTTATTGGTCAATAGCCAATAATTATATTCAAATTGCATTTGGGACCGAGTGGGATGGTCACTAGAATACAATATTTTTTTCTTTATGTGCCAAATAAAACAAATATGATCATTTGTGATGCAGGAGCATCCAGCTCAAAAATTTCATTGTATTTTATAAGACATAAGGGGTCTTGTGTTTCCAAGGAAGTTGGTTTCCTGAGAATTAAATTAATGTAATTTTAATGCTTTTAAGTAATTTTATGAGAGATATCAAGAATAGGATTTAATTAAGCACTGTGAGGCATATTTGTAAATGTTCTCGAATGTTGGAGAACATGAGAGATTTAGGCTAGTTAAGATTCCATAGAGATTGAGAGATTTGAGAATTAATTGTAAATCTTAGACTAGGAATTCATTTCATGATTTGTGGAATTAGAGAGGATCCTTAGGGATTAATTGAGTCAAAATTGGACTTAGAGGATATTTAGGATTTAGTTCAAAAGATTAAGGATTTGAACCAGAATGGGTTACAGAACGTTTTGTATAAATGTAAGCATAAAAGGCATAAAGAGAGTTAGTTGGTTAGAGAGTTAACGAGTTAGGGAATTAGAGTTTAGAGATTAGATAGGGTTTGACTGTAAGCCTACGGGCAAGAAAGGAAAAGGCCACTGATTAGAATATCCGGCCAAAGGAAGACCCATCATGTAATCATTTGTTTATATACATATACAGAGAATTTAATTATGAATTGTGCAAGTGTGGATTGAGTAATCGAATGATAAATTGTATGTGAGTCAAAGTGTTTGCATAACATAAGTGTTCAAGGAATTCGAAAAGAATCTAAGAAAGACAAATTGCAGAGAGGAGTGTTACGGGGTTGCATGCAAACAATATTGGAGAAAACCTTCAATGTTACAGCAAAGGTATAACTGCAAGGTTTCTTAAAACTTAAGGATTTATGAAGGAAGTGCAAAGCGTGAAGAAATGAAGTAATAGAGTGGAGATCGAGATCAGAACAGTTGAAGACCGTAACGCGAGAACAAATTCATAGAAAAAAAGCCGAATGGGCTATTACGCAGTAAGAAACAAAAGAACGTAACAGTGCATAGGAATCGTTAGATCAGTCAGATCAACGAACAAGAGTGAGGGAGATAGACGACTAGGATTAAGTCGTGCAAAATGAAGTCAAGTCTTACACGAAGATCAACAATGTAGAAAGAATTAAACAACAAAGAACGAGAATCGTCGGATCGGCCAGACCGACAAATGATATTGACAGAAGATGAATGACGAAGATTAAAAGCACATGTTAGCAGAAGGATGGAGCGGTCTTCGCAAGGGGTAAGCGGTATCTCCCGCGTCTTGAAAGTGGTAAATGATATTCTATAATTTCACGCATTTAGCCTAAGTGGGTGACAAGTAGCACGAGAACACTGCTTTTCTTGCGCTCTCTCGACCTGATATCGATCATGCAAGATTTGACGCAAGATTGAGCGGTAACCGTTGGATCAAACGGGATTGATCAACATTGGAGATCGGCCAACCTAATTGGTGAGTGGACAACGCGTAGCCGTTGGATTGAGGAATGAGATTGACGGTGGAGATTTGAAGCGCCAAAAGTCAAGTTTAAAAATGAATACATTAGTTGTGAGATACACGACTGACAGTGATTGGTTAGGTTTTGTGTGAAGTCCACTGATTAAAATGGTTCCGATGTATATGCGGGCCCATAACCCACACGTCCACGCGAATTATCTAAAGATGCAATTTTGTTGCGTCATTTTGTCATTCATTAGACAATTGCAATGTGGAAAATAGACCACAAATCTCTCCTTTCAAAAAAGTTTATTTGTTGGTTAGTTGCAAAGATGAAAATTGTCCACAAATATCCCCTTTCAATAAATGGGAACAAACTTCCTCTAAATAAAAAATGGCACACCTCATGACATAATATTTTGGGCATAGAGACTATGAAAAGGGCAAGGAATTTGGTGTTCGAACAACGCAGGCGAAGCCAATGATGAATTTATTTTTTTAACTAAAT
Source organism: Pinus taeda (assembly GCA_000404065.3). Classification (NCBI taxonomy): domain Eukaryota; kingdom Viridiplantae; phylum Streptophyta; class Pinopsida; order Pinales; family Pinaceae; genus Pinus; species Pinus taeda. Next base: position 118,672 of record APFE031599226.1, on the reverse strand, counting down.
CCACTTCCCACAATTGAACCATATCAAAATTTGGTTATTTTAACAATTTAAATTTTAAACAAAGTCTTTCAGTAGAAATCACATGAGAGAATTTTTTTGGCCGACGCGTTTCGAACCAAGAAGTGTGGTTCATCATCAAGACCAAATGATGATGAACCACACTTGTTGGTTCAAAATGCGTAGGTCAAAAAAATTCTCTCATGTAATTTCTACGGAAAGACTTTGTTTAATTCATTATGGATCACAGAAACTTGAATACATAAATTTAAATTTTAGTGATATTTTTCTTGCTTTTTTAACTATTGAAAACATGTTTTTTTAGCTATTAAAAACATAGCAACATCTTATTGAAATTTGCATTATCTCTTACATTAATTATCCTTTTTATTGAACATTCTAAATATAAATAAATAATATATATATATATATATATATATATAATATATATATATATATATATAATATCATATTTCTTTAACATATTTAGTTTAATGGTCATTTCACCACATACCTGCTTTACCATTCTCTATTTTTATTTTTTTTAATTATCATATTTCTTTAACATATTTAGTTTTATGGTCATTTTCCTCATACTTGCTTTACCATTCTCTATTTTTTTTATAATCCAATTTAAAAAATTTAAAATGGAAATTAAATAAAACATTTTCCCATTTTTCAAATGTTTTAGTTTAATGTTCTCGTTAAGTTGTTTTCCGCTTAAAAAGGACTGACACATACTCCATTCTTAATTACAGCACCACTTTGATTATAAAAGACTGACCCATACATCCATTCTTAGTTATAAACGTGTTGTTCCTGAGCCTCGTATTTCGAGTGAGTAATATCAATGCACCTCATCACTTTAAAAAGGATGTACCTACTTTACCAAATCCCGTTTGATCAAATAGCTACTTTCTTTCCAAATTTAACAAGTCGCTGCGTTGCGGACGGTATACCTGCCCAACCAGGATTAACATCTGCAATATGCAAGGATTAATGCACATCACAGATGGTGACACAGTTATAAAGATATCATGCAAATAAAAGGTATCGGCAATATATGTTTTCAGCCATAGTGGTTTGTTTTGTATTTTTTAGATTGGATTGCAATATATGGTTGAGTGGGTTGTATTCTACGTGCAACGAATGAGCTAACATGTACTTCGGAAATTATGGAAGACACTACCAGGCTGCATTTAAATGAAGTAATTGGAAATTGTATATATCTGGGAATTACACGTGGTTTGTTTTGTATTTCCTAGATTGGATTGCAATATATTGCTGGGTGGGTTGTGTTCTACATGCAGTAAATGTGAGCTAACATGTACTTTGGAAATTATGGACGACATTACCAGACTGCATTTAAATGAAGTAATTGGAAATTGTATATATCTGGGAATTACACGGAAATTTTATGAGGTTTTTTACTTTGCCTATGCAAGGTTATTGTGTTGTTACTATTTATCTCATAAAATATGTATTTCTGAAAATATTAATTAATTTAATATATATACAGCGTATTATGAATCAGGAAAGATGTATTTTGTAAAATATTAATTATTTGTTATGAATCAGGAAAGATGTATTTATAAAAATATTAATTAATTTCATATGATTGTTATGAATTAGTTGAAGATATTATTGTAAAAATATTAATTAATTTCACATGATGATGTATTTGTAAAAATATTAATATTAATATTAATTAATTTCACATGATATACGTTATGAATCTCATTAATGTAAATTGTCATGTAAATTGTTGTATTAGAGTAATATTGTCATGTAAATTGTTGTATTTGCATATAAATATTGTATATGCAAATTGTTGTATTACAGTGATATTGTAATGTAAATTGTTGTATTTGCATATAAATATTCATTCTTTTAAATTCATTTGAATTATTTTATTTATTATAAAATTCACATATTGTTAAATTTTAAATCAATCCAAAACTTTTATATTCAAATAAATTTTTTTATAAATTTTTTTTATGGTAAAGGATGATTAATCATCAACTCTTTTGACCAAAATTTCAATCATGAATTTACCTATATAACAATTTCTCAATTGTCATGGTACAACTTCCCAATATTAATTTGGTGAATTTGGTTAATCAATGAATGAATGAAGTAAAAAAAACACAAAGGCGAAGTTGCTCAATCAATGAATGAAAAGGAAGTAAAAAAACACGATGAAGTGGCTTAATCGATGAAGTGGCTTAATCAATGAATGAAGGAAGTAAAAAACACAAAGAACATGTGAAAAATGTAAAAATATTTTGTTAAGATTGATTGCTATCGTCTTACAATCATCCAATATTAATTTATTCTAAATTAAATTAAATAATAGTTGAGTTGATGAATCAATGAACGAAGCAAAAAAGCACAACGTTGTGGCCACATTCGGTCATTGAAAATATAAATGATGTGTCCACATTCGGTCATTGAAAATATAAATGATGTGTCCTAAATTGGCCATGCAATCCACACACTCAGGTGTAACTTAATTATGCACGTCAATTGGTAAAGAAATAGCGCACTCCCTGTTTTGAATCAATGAATACTCACGAATGTATTGCAAGTTTCGACAGACAATAAAAAACCGAGCATAGCGCACTCCCTGTTTTAAATCAATGAATACTCACGAATGTATTGCAAGCTTCGGCAGACAATCAGAAACCAGGCATAGTCCTAGGTAACATATTCTCGTTCCAAGTAACAAGTTTCCATAAGTCCCTGAAGACCACTTACTCCTCTTGTCATACATCATTTTGGTAAGTCCATGTGAATTAAGTATTTAAGAAATTGCGAGATCATTAAGAAATTATAATTTAAATGAAATTCAAAATTCAAAATTATTTTTTGAAGCACAACTTTTTGATTGTTGAGAAGAAAAATGATATGTTTGAACAGCATAACATCGCAGGGGATCTTGAGGCCTCCTTTCTGCTCGTACCCATATTCCTGCGCGGACTTTTGCAGGAGCTCGGCGAAGATGGGGTGGTTGAGAAAGCTTGCGTTTATAACAAATCTTCTGAGCTCCTTCATGCCCACATAGACAAGTAGGTATCCTTCGGGGACATCAGTGTAACAACAATCCTGGGATCGCCGCCGGCCTCTGTTTCTTTTAGGTTCATGAGCACCATGGCAACCGTACTTGTCCTCGCCCTTATTCCCCATCAGCAGAGGGCTTTGCAACTGAAGGCAGCTGGATCTGTCACTCTCTTCAGCTTTCGGATTAGCTGACGCATTCTGCAAAAAAAACCCAAATTCCCACAAAATGTTGCAGCACAGCTAATGAAATTCCTGAAGAACAAAACGAAATGGGTCCTCTGGGAAGCAATTCAGTCTTTAGACCTTAATGCAGAAATGACATAATTAGAACAAAAAATGTAGGGGAGGGTGAGAGTTTTTTGGACGAGGAAACAAACAACTGTGCGGGAATGACTAAAACTAGGGCGCATTCGCCATTTATGGAAGAACCCAAAGGGCTTTTTTTAACAGACAAAGAAAGAAAACTAATTTCAGCAGACTCTAGTGAATCTGATGATGATACCCACGCAAAGATTAAGGTGAACAGTCAGAGTCATGCTTAACTAAGAAAGTGTTCGATGAAACAGTGGATCAACAAAAAGGTGCAATTAGGCTCCTGTCTTTCTTTGCTTCGCTTCTGGTTCTGATGTGAATTGAACTGGCTCGCTCTGGTGCGAATTGAACCAGCTATATGCAGTCTGTTGAAAGCTACACTACGACCCCTCTATCAATGTAAATACATGCAAAGACACTCCCTAGTCATGCAAAAACACTCACAGACCGTCACCACCTACCTCCTTCCGTTGGTGTAGTTGATAATATTATATACAATTTGTTGCAACCCACACGTGGATGCCTCTATGAATGTGACTGCATGCAAAAACACAGATGGCCTCAAAATAAGTGTGCGCCTCGAAAAACTGCTGGCCTCAAAATAAAACTTAGGATATGATCTTTCAAAATTTATATGATAAATTTAAAGCTAGAACTTTGGTTAAAGTGGAAAAGTTAATGCACTGATCACTTAATGTAAAAAGATGCTGCAATAAGAGGTGCATTCTTCGTGGCCAATCAAATAGCGAGGAAACATTGGTTAAACAATATCATGCCCACTTGCACTACAAAGTTGTAGAGAAACTTTGGTTAAATCTACGATATAAAAAACGAGTCAACACCCTTAATATGCGGTCAACGGCATACCGATCGCTATATACCTGCTTGGGCAGGTATAATAAAACTGTGGACTATAGTTTAGCCTAAGTTCATATCTCCTTCTCTATGGTATTTTTTTGTCTCTTACATTTAAGGTGGTATTAACTATTTATTTAAAATAAAAAATGATTTTAAATTTTATTTCAATTTTTTTAATCATTAAATAATTATTTAAAAATAATAACAATAAATTAAATTTTAAAATATTTAAGGATTCCTTATTTTAATGAGAAAAACTACTTTAGTCAAATTGGGTTGATTTGTTCATATTAATATAAACAAACAAATTACTAATACCATTCATAATTGTGTATCTAAACTTAAACTTGTTATTATTGAGCAAATTCGTGTATATAAACATTTAATTCATTTCAATGAGACCAAGATTATCTCAGCCACCCTTTATTAGTAATATCATATTATCAAATAATCTTTCACAATTCATAAATATTTCAACAATTTAATGAATGAGATAAATTTATTTATTCTTTAAAAATTGTTGAATTGAGACTTCTGTGATCTTTAAAAATTATTATTAAACAATCTCATGAATATGAACATTTAATTCATTTCAATCAAACTAGAATATCTCAATTACCATTTATTAATAACATCACATCATCAAATAATCCTTCAAAATTGATAAATTTTCTAACAATTTCATCATAATTCCTAAAAACTTATAATTCACCATCTCTATAGTTTTTTCTCTTATTTCTTCTTCCCCTCGTTTTTATTTTTTATTATTCCTCTTCTTCTTACTTTTAATATATTTAACTATTTTGTATTTCTAATCCTAAAACTATAATCTCTTTTTCAAACCCATTTCTTAATCATTATCGTTGGACACATAATCTTATAGGAAACTGTAAATATTAGTAATATGAAAAGACAGAAACATGTTAAATGATGAAACCAATATTTACTCATTTGTTGTATTAAATACAATTTTAAGCTTAATGAAAGGTATCTTATTCTAGAACTTTATCTATGACAATGTTGTCAAAGCCTACTAACTCCATGTTTATTTGTTTTTCCGTTCTACCAAATCCTTTAACAAGCATCATTCCTCATTAGGCATTATTCCTCATTTGCTGTTACTCCTTATCATATGTGTTTCCTTCAATGGCTTCAACCCATGAGAAACTCTAAATCATATGTTAAGACCCTTCTCCAATGTACTCCACTATCATGTCATAATAATTTCTCTCGCTATGCTCCGAGGAATCTACCATTATGAAGAAGGGGAAAACAATCTGGATCCGTGACTTATCAATTGGACCACTCCTCCCAAATAATTTCACTCCAACACTTCAATCACTATCATAATGAATAAGATCCCATGATATTGCATTGGCCTTCATCATATTCCTCCTTGTTTCTAATGGCGAGCTTTAGGTGGCACCCAATAGCTCTTGATTTCAATGGAAGCAAGACCAATGTGTGGTTCAATTAGGATTTATTTCCTAGGCCCATATTTGATACATCTAAATCCTCCTTAACTATGACCCTACACTATTTTTTGTTCTCTCTCTCTCCCCCTCTATTTCAACTTTTCCATAGTCTCTTAGAACTGGAGTGTTTCTTTTTATATATTTTATGGTGGATGACTCCACTTGAATATATTGGCACTATTGTTGGAGGTGTCATGTATTATATGTGATTTAGAGCCTCATTGAAAGAGAGATTTAGTGGGGATGAATTCATTTGATTGGTTTACCAATATGTGACAAATTGCATCTTCTTTTGTTTAAGATGAATCCCATATTTATTTATTGACTACATAGAATGGGATTGAACACTTGCACAGGTAAGCTTCTAAAACAACAAAAGTTAGAATTTTGGTTACAATAATAGGCCAGAGACAAGATAAAGTTTATATAAATTTGTCCTTGTTTTATTTGTTTACATTTCCAATAGTGATAATTGTTTAAAGTTGAAGTAGAAGTCCTTGCTAACTATAGAGATTTTATTTCTACTAGATATTACTATTGCAAATATCTTGTTTATACAAGCCTTAGATCAAACTTTATTTCAATGTGCACTCACTCATATTTATGATTCATGTAGTGGTAACTAGCAAGGAGAACAAAAAAACACTCATTTTCAATGATTTATTGGAAGACATTTGTGAAGGTGAGGATAGTAGTAGAACTAAGAAGCCTACATTAGACAAGTAGCTAGCCATATGAGAGATAAAGTACAATACAAATTATGTTGTAATAACTACATCAGTAAGTGAAGAGGTGAACCATCACAACAATTACATTATATATTCTTATGACCTGCTCTAAAGAAGTTAAATAATAAATCAAGAATATATTATGAAATTATTGCACAAATTTTGGAGCTCCAATGATTGAGAAAATCTAGGAATGTGTTCACTATCATTTAATGCAGATTCCTAGTATTGGGAACGAGATCCACTTTTTGAGGGATTTTGGTGAGGAAAGCTTCCTCCTTTCATGGGGAATGATTCCTAATCATTTTTTATAAGTACCAAGTCAAATTTTCCTCTAGGGGTTGATTTTTATTAGTCTTCTTGTGGAGAGAACTCGTATTTTTGCATCTCCACTTTCATTTCTTGTAGGGATGTAATTGCACTGATGGAAATAGGGAAGATTGTTGCCATGTTCAACTTCCAAATATTGGTATCCCTGATAGGACTCTAAGTTTCCTTGAGACTGGCCATCCTAGGAGCTTTAAAGCCCTTTTTTATCATTTACTTTTCTTCCATTCACTTCTTATTCACATGCATCTATTATTCTTGTCTTTTTTCTATTTCTACATTTAGTATTGATGATTTCTTATTGTAGGATTGGGTTAAATGGTTTAAGTGAGTTATTTTGCAGGATCAAAGGAATAATTTCATCCTTGGAAGAAAATTGGAAGGTCATAGTAATCATTGAGTTACTTGGATTAGTTTTCTTGTTTCTAAATGTAGATTTCTGGAAGTCCCTTGTGGCAAATAACAATAAATTTATGCTATTTTTTAGAACATGTTAACTAGTTTCAATCAAGTTTATTCCACTTGAATTAGCTCAAAAAAGCATTCTAGTTAATAACAAGAATGATCCCACTTCATTTTCACTTGATTAGGTTATGCATTCGATGGGTTTACTAGCTCAATAGTTCTTGAATTTCTAGATTTTAGACTAGTAATTTTCTGTTATTTTTTAGCATGGGTTAACAGAGGTATTTTTGAGTGATTAGACCCAGAATGGAGACCTAAGACATCCTATTCAATAAGTATTTGTCCCTTATAAGGTTTATTTTATTTTCTTTGTCATTCTGTGAATTAGAGTTTCCTGTACTAAATCTGTAGTTTCCTGTAGTAACTACATGCTCTCCTATAACAACCTTCCAGCATGTATATACTTTCCCATATTCACTCAAGTAACGTCGTTTTTTTTCCTTAGGGTTTCATAAAGACCCCTCATATCTAAATAGATTATTAGAGAAGACTAAAGACCACTTAGGACTTTCCTATTTACCCATGCAAAACATTTCAACAATTTGGGCTAATGGACATATTTATGAAATAGATAATACAATGACAATTTCCACATCCAATGAACTCTGTTAATGGACCTAAACTATTTGAAATGTAATGATTGACATTTACTTCACGATATTTACTTTAAGCAATTAGAATAGGTTTTTGTTGATTGTGTTGAACCTGCCAACATGTGAAGGGATCTCCCCGGTAAGAAGTCCCAATTAGACCTCAGACCATTTGGTGTAGGAGTACCAGCAATGGGTCATGCGGTAATGCCTTGACCGTGATTTTAGACAACGGGAAGTAAGATGTCCCTGTTGGTAACAAGGGTGTGACATATGTTGTAAGTCAAGGAAGGTGCATGAGAGGTTCTAACACACAGAGGGTGAGGTGAGTGTGCCCCTTGGAAACCTGTGATAGCATAGAGTTAAGAAGGGAACACATGAGAAAATATGCATCACAACATGGAAGGAAAGTAAGCTAGCCATCGAAAGTGACTCTTAAACCAACAACACATTTTAGAAATATTAATACATACATATACATAAATAGATATACATGCATGCGTAAGCAAACAAATACATATATCATTTAGAGTACACAAGGTAGCTGAAATACAATACAACATATGCATGAAACCTGTTGGCTCTGTTATATTAAGAAGTGTATGTTCTAGTCATACAATACATCCATGTCCAACCATTAGTTCCAACAGAGGAATGTTCCAACCACAACCACCTTCTGCTGCAAAGAGATATACTAGCTCTATGTTGTGGAGAAGCCACAGCTCATTACGATATTGTCCAAGCTCTCTCTAAGATAGTCCTATCAGAATCTTGGCTTACCAAAAGCATTTACAATGAGTTATGAGGGACTATTTATAACAAAGGGTGGGCTGGCCCTTGACATTCTCCTTTGAGACTGTTAATCTATCCTCATGACTTTTCAACTACTCTATGACTGTTACATTCAACTATCGACACTTGAACTTCCACTTGACAAGACATTACATTACAATGCACATGTGCCCACGTGAGACAAAATGGCTTGAGCAAGCCATGCAAGACATCACTGACACTCGGAATGTTGTGGTGAGACCAACTCTTTGGCATCCTTGTGATGGTCGAAGGTGGTGAGCTGATGCCAAGCTTGGTTGTCTGAGATGGTGTCCGTTCACTCAATGGTGACGTCTTGGTGAAGCAAGCTCTTGCCTTCATTGCATCTGTGTGCACTGATATGGATCCTCTGTCCAACTTGTCTGATAACATGCACATGGTCATCATGGGTGTGACTGGACTGGAAACATGTTGATGCATAGTGTCTACAGTTCTCTCCAAGGAGGTGTTGTTGGCTGTGTGAATCAACTTGTTAAAACACATGTTCATATCCAGTTTTACTTGCTTCTTTTCTTCGCCTCGTTGAGTGTGCCAAATGGGTGGGATTTCATGTGTGCGCATAATGACATGCATGCTATTGAATTCCCTTACATGTGATCAACGATATTGCTCACCTTGTCTGCTCTGTGCTAGCTGTTGGGATGGATCTATAACTTATACGGGTGCATTTTGATCCGTTTGTGCATGTTCTGCCCCCTGTTGTACCTGTTCCTGTTGCAACTCATTCTCTTGTCTGTGCTGCTCTTGTTCTTCCTTCAGTTTCCACTTTAGCACATGCAACTCCTTTTCTGTTCCTTTCTCTGCCTTCACATGATCTTCATGTCATGTTGTCGCCTCATAGCCTCAATCTCCAATGTTGCCTTCATCATGAGTGGATTTGCTTTGAACTTGTAGCTTTGGTCTTCCTCTATGTTGTCAACAACCTTCCTCTTGCATTCGTCACATGAAGGTGTGTTGCCTTCTGCTATTGCTAGTGCTTCTCCCTATGATTCCATTTCCATTGATCTTGATATCCTTTTCCATGAAAAACTTGATGTCTTTGTGGATAGGCAAGTTCATAGACACTTGATCGATTGCATCCCCAGTTGCGCTCTTAATAGTGTCGTTGAATCTGCTCTTCTAGATATCATTGTACTTGTGCTGCTGAGAGATAGACGAATACCTATGATGCCTAGACACATAGAAACATTCATGGAAAGTAGTCTATCAATTGAAAATCAAAACCAACTTGAGGACTGACTTGCAACATACATGTGTGATTGATTGTGAAGGTTGTGCAATTACCGTCGGGAGGTCGGGAGACTGACTGCCAAACCTACACAAGGCAAAGTTTGGGCTATCAGGAGGCTAACTGATAGCTAGAACTATGCAATGCAAAGTCTAGCCTAGCCTTTTTAGGACTAAAACTGCATAATGCGCAATTTCAATGAGCAGTGACATGCAACCAACAAACTACATTACGCAATTTCTGGGGCCAACAGGACACTGCGTCCAAGAATTACACAATGCAAGCCTGGAGGTTAGTGTTGGGCCAAAATTGCATAATTTCTGGAGGGAAGGTAGAGCCTTCACTTTCATAAATGCACAGTGCTAGCCCAGTAAGGCATGGTTCGGGCCCAGGTAGTTGAGTCTGGCCAACGGGCAACTGAAAACATGAGAAGTCTAAGTCCATGGTGAGATTATTGAAAACAAGAATGAATGATCATACATACAAACAACAAGTGTAGGATTTAGAAAATGGGAAAGCATGCATGTGTGTGAAGCAAGTCACCGCAACAGTGACCGTCCATGCAAAAATAGTGTCATGCATGCGATAGCAATGAGATGCGAACGAAAATGGAAATGGTGCTTCTACAAGCTAACATATACATCAAAATGACAACAAGCACTCACTAAAATCAAGCAGGCAACACTCACATGAAGCAAAACACAAAAAGCGATAAAAATGCAACACAAGACATGAAAGGCAAGTTTACCCTAAAACGGCTAAGCTGAATGTGTGGACGACTACTAGATGCAATGTGGGATGTCATAGCTGCAAGGTCGATGTGAGGAATGATCTCTACAGTATCTGGTTGATGAGTTTTGATAAAATCGAGGTTGCGACATGCATGCCACAAATGTAGAAAAAGCAACACTTGGTGGAAGGCTGATGAAATGATCCTTGCATGTAACCTCCAACTGCTAAAAATAGATCCCTAAATCAAGTGATTCCTTTCCATGCTGCCTTGGGAGAAGTTTTCCATGCATACAAATCAGTTTTGCTCAGTCCTAGAAGGAATCGGCCAACATGAAGGCACATGCATCAACCTGCTTGATGGATGGGAAAATTTATGCATTTCTGGGAGGGAGATGGGCTAGCTGCCCAGAAGGATTGCACAATTTTTGTGCTGAGCAGCTGACTGGTACCCAGAATTGTACAATTTTTGGGGTGAGAAATCTTGCTGAGAGAGATTCTGCATTTTTTCCAGTTAAGCTTGATAGGCAGAATTGTGCAATTATGGGCCCTAGCATGCTGCTAGTCAGGATTGTGCAATTTCTGGAGGGAAGTTTGGTTACCCTCCAAAATTGCACAATTTCTTGAGGGAGATTCTTAGCCTGCAGGTGGACCAAGTCCAAAGAAACATTCTATGAGGGGGGTTGTAGAAGATATCATGCACAGACTAGTAATCTGCTAGAAAACAACTGAAGCTCATGTACTTGACAGTGCAAGACATGCTGTTGAGGATGGTTTGTAGAGAGCCTCCAAACATAAGCTAAGGAGAAACTTTGGAGGGTGGTTATAGCCGCTACAAAACTTGGCAACACATTAGTAGAATTCCATCTCCTTGAATGGACCTTGTTCATGAAAAGAAAGTCTAACACCTCCCAAAGTATTGTTCAATTCTCTATTCGTCTTGGTTTCCACACTTGCTTGATTGTAAGATGTAGCATCTACCAAGCCCTTGGTCAGTCAACACACATTCCAAGCCAAGCCCACACAGTTGTTTCAATCGAGGATGAGGGTATATTGGTGCACAAGTAGTATAGTCGTCAGAGTTTTAGTTTCATCTCTGGTGTTTCTCCTCTACCAACAGGCCTGGACAGTACCCCGGTGAAGTCACGGAGGAACAAAAGTATCGATCTACTACTAGCAAGCCTGGTTAGTACCCCAACGAAGTTACTTGAATCACCTCTCTGTGCAAGAAACCTTTCTCTTCTTTCACCTTGTTCATTTTTCATTTTTCTGGAAATTTTTCACTTTATCATTTTTTTCATTTTCCATTTTCATAACTGTGAATAGCACTTATTCCTTTTAGAGGTGGAAGAGGGATCTTGACTTATTGAGAGAAGATGAGTTTGTTCCTTCAGAGAAGTAGTTTATGTATACCTCTGACATGATTGTTAAGTTTTTCCCCCTCACCTTACTCTACTTGACTAAGCTGACAAGGATTAACCCAAAAACAACCGACTAGAGTAGGTGATACTAGTTAGCGTGCACGCTTTATGTTTTTACCAAGGTTCACTTTAGAAAATATGCATTTTCCATTGATGTATCATGGACTCAAGACAACAAGTTATTACGTAAGAGAGTGTACAAAAAATACCCAAATTTTCATAGTTGTACAAGTCCTCTTGTACTTTACCTAGCTTGTTTTGAGAGTCACACACGGTCCATGTGAAACTAACCAAAAAGCAAAGCAAGAAGCATAAACAAATGCAAAATAAAAGTGTGTAAGCAAACAAACACACAAAGAAAGAAGCAAACATGCATGCAACCAAACAACTCAAAAGCAAACACTACTCCTACTCCAAAGCTAGTAGTGCATGGGATTGATCATGTGAAGTGATATTTCCAATGCAGCCATCGACACATTGGTTGACCCATGTTGGTGAAGGAATGGTTCACAAACAAGACAGTTATGTGAAAAATCAAACAAGAAATATATAACAATGAAGACAAACACACTCCGAGCCTACAAGCATCCACAGAAAAAAAATAAAAAATAAAAAATAAAATAAAATAAAATAAAAAAATAAAAAAAAATGAGTGAACGCGCATGACATGCACTTTGTGGACTTGCCATCGTGTTATGATACAGTATGTGCAGATGTCGAGCATGTGCATAATCTTGACTTTGACATGAAAGAAAACGTGAGAAGGGTAGACCACTTACGTTGCGCAAGTGTGCTTGCTGTGTAAGATTCCTCCTTATGAATAAGCGATGGGATCGTGTAGTTCAAGTGGAGGAAGTGAAATTTGGGTGTTTCATTGATCATTAATGCAAAGAAGAGAGTGATGAATAGCCTTACATGTTTCCACAATTTCCTGATCAGAAGTGAAACCATCCTCACGACAGCGAGGGCCTGACATAACCATCAGTTCGGATTGAAGTGCCTCAACAGTCTAGGGGGTTTCAACTTCGTCGACAGATAGATCATCATAGACCAATGTCTTAGACAGATTAACAATGATTGAATCAACATTGCGATCGGATGAAGAAGCACAGATATCACAAAACCGAGATAAAAAAATTCAGGATGTTTTTTGGCATCCTTATGATTTGATGAATCATGTAGAGGGGTAGATGAGAAGCAAGGATGTTCACGCTCTGTGTTTTCAGAAATGGAAGATGATATATTGCATGGATTTTCATTGGAAGATGTCTCATCTCTGCAATGTAATGAAAGACTCACATCCCACGTGTGTTGTGAACGATCAGAATTAGAAACATCTGGAAACAAGTTTTCACAGGGGAAACCAATAGTGGCAAAATCACAAGGGATGTCAGGATAGAGCGTGTGAGGTGCGAATGGAAGAGAGTCATCCTTCACCGCAAGTTCTTCTTTAGATTCTTGCACACAATCATCATGAATGATTGCGCAGGTTGGATGCATAAAACCAACTCCATCAACAACTTGATCCTTGTTCACAATAGGTGAGGAGGCTAGAATCGAAGAACACAAGACAGTATAATCTGGAGGATCAACAAAACATGGGGAATAGGTTAATGGAATGAATCCACGTGACAACCAACAGGTTTGAAAGCCAAATCTGTGTAGATATCAAGAGCAGGTGGGGTGGGAGGATGTGACAGTTCAACAGATGTGTGTGCATAATCTCCCACATCACTCTGTGATGGTGGAGTTGTTTGATGAGGTGAAGGCGAAAAATCATTGGTGACAGCAAATGTGCCTACTTGTGATTGCATAAATCCATTACCGAAGTGTGTTGAGAGGGGTTTGGATGATTTCAAGAATTGCATATTTTCGGATATGTGAAGAAGATACTCAAATATTCCATAAACAAATTTGCAATCAATTTCATCTTCAGGAAATTGGTATGAAAGATTACAAAAGCGAGTGTAAAATTATTCAACAGATTCATGAGATGCTTTTTGTAATTTTAGAATTTCTTGATCAATTGCTTTATGGTTAAAGTGATTGAAAACACGGTCTATCTCTACGACTAGATGAGCAACAGAATGAATAGATTTTGCAGGTAGCGTAGCACGCCAGTGCACTGGGTGCCCTCGAAGCATGTAGATGAATGTCATGTAGGTCATGTATTCTTCAAAGATTCCATATCTTTCACATGAGTGTATAACGCCGACTGCATGCCTACCCAAGGCTACATGGCCTCCACCATCGTATGTTTTATGTGACAAGTTATCTGAGAGATTTTTCGAGATAATGAAGTCATTTCTATAAGGCATACACTCTGGAAGAGAAACTCTGTAGTTATTCATGATAGATATGCAGAGATTCAAATAGATGTGAGGACTCATCTTGTCATATATCCCTCCTTCTAGTGCCAAAATGTTGATGGTGTTGGACCTTCCAACATGTCAAGGGATCTCCCCGGTAGGAAGTCCCAATTAGACCTCATATCGTTTGGTGTAGGAGTCCCAGCAATGGGTCGTATGGTAATTCCTTGACCGTGGTTTCGCATAGAGGCAAGCAAGTTGTCCCTGTTAGTAGCAAGGGTGTGACATATGCAGTAAGCCAAGGAAGGTGCATGAGTGGTTCTAACACACGGAGGGTGAGGTGAGTGTGCCCCTTGGACACCTGTCATAGCACGAAGTTAAGTAAGGAACACACAAGCAAAGATGCATCACAACGTGCAAGGAAAGTAAGCTAGTAATCCAAAGTGATGGTTAAAGCAACAACACATTTCAGAAAGATTCATACATACATATACAAAAATAGCTACAAATGCATGCATAAGCAAACAGATACATATATCATTTAGAATACTCAAGATAGCTGAAATACAATACAACAAATGCATGAAACGTGTTGGCTCTGTTATATTAAGAAGTGTAAGTTCTAGTCATACAATACAACCATGTCCAACCACTAGTTCCCACAATGGAATGTTACAGCCACAACCGCCTTCTCCTCTAAAGAGATAACTAGTTCTACACAGTGGAGAATCCAAGGCTCATTACAATATTTTCCAAGCTCTCTCTAAGATAGTCTTATCGGAAGCTTGGCTGACCAAAATCATTTACAATGAGTTATGAGGGACTATTTATAGCAAAGGGTGGGGTGGCCTTTGACATTCCCATTTGAGACCATTCATCTATCCTCATGACTCTTCAACTACTCTATGACTGTTACATTCAATTATCGACACTTGAACTTCCACTTGACAAGATGTTACATTACAATGCACATGTGCCCATGTGAGACAAAATGGATTAAGCAAGCCATGCATGACATCACTGACACTCGGACCATTGTGGTGAGATTAACTCTTTGACGTCCTTGTGATGGTCGAAGGTGGTGAGCTGATGCCAAGCTTGTTTGTCTGAGATGGTGTCCATATGCTCAATGGTGACAAATTGCTGAAGTGAACTCTTGCCTTCGTTAAATCCGCATGCACTGATATGGCTCCTCCATCCAGCTTGTCTAATAGCATACGCATGGTCATCCTCGGTGTGACCGGACCGACAACATGTTGATGCATAGTGTCTATGTTGTTCTCCAAGTAGGTGTTGGTGTCCATGTGCATCAACTTGTCAAAGTACATGTTCAACTTTAGCTGGACTTGCTTCTTTTCTTCGCCTCAATGAGTGTGCCAAATGGGTGGGATCACATGCATGTGCACAATGACATGCATGATGCTGAATTCCTTTGCATGTGATCAACAACACTTCTCACCTTGTCTACTCTGTGCGAGCTGCTAGCATGGATCTATAACTTGTATGGGTGCAGTTCATCCGTCTGTCCATGTTGCACCCCCTATTGTACTTGTTCTTGCTGCAACTCATTCTCTCATCTGTGGAGCTGTTGTTCTTCCTTGAGTTGCTAATTCAAAACATGAAACTCCTTCTCTGTTCGTTTCTCTGCCTTTGCACGATCTTCATGTCACATCGTCACCTCATAGCCTCAATCTCCGAAGTTGCTTTCGTCATGACTAGCTCTGCTTTGAACTTGTAGCTCTTCTCTTCCTCTATGTTGTCAACAACATTCCTCTTGCATTTGTCGCATGCAGGTGTGTTTCCTTGTGCTACTTCTCATGGTGTTTCTCCCTATGATGTCATTGTCATTGATTTTGATATCATTGTCCATGAACAACTTGATGTATTTGTGGATAGGCAAGTTCATAGACACTTGATCAATTGCATCCCCAGTTGCACTCTTAACAGGGTCTTTGACTTTGCTCTCCTGGAAGTCGTTGTACTTGTGATGTCGAGAGATAGACAAACACCTATGATGCCTGGGGACATAGCAACACTCATGGCAAACAATATGTTAGTTGGAAACTAAAACAAACTTGAGGAATTACTTGCAACATACCTGTGTGATTGATTGTGAAGGTTGCGTAATTTCTGTTGGGACATCGAGTGACTGACTGCCAAAACTGCATAAGGCACAGTCTAGGTTGTCAGGAGCATGACTGACTACTGGAACTGTGCAATGCAAAATCTAGCCTGGCTTATTGAGGACTAAAACTGTGTAATGAAAAATTTCAGTTAGCAATGACATTCAAGCAACAAAGTGCATTATGTAGTTTTTGGGACCAACAGGACATTGGCTCCAAGAATTGTGCAATACAAGCCTGGAGGTCAGTGTTGGTCCATAATTGAGCAATTTCTAGAGGGAAGGCAGAGCCTTTGCTTCCGGAAATGCGTAGTGGTAACTGGGCAAGGCATGGTTAGGGCCAACACAACCCAGTCCGGCCGACGGGCAACTGAAAACATGAGAAGTCTAAATGCATGGTGAGATGAGTGTAAACAAGAGTGAAGAATCATACATGCAAACAACAAGTGAAAGATTCAGAAAACATGAAAGCATGCATGTGTGTGAAGCGAGTCGCCACAATGGCGACCGTCCATGTAAAAACAGTGTCATGCATGCGATAGTAGTGAGATACGAACGAAAACTAAAGCAGTGCTTATACAAGCTAACATAAATGAAAATGACATAAAGCACTTGCTAAAATCAAGCACACAACACTCACACAAAGCGAAACAAAAAAACGACACAAACACAATGCGAGACATGAAAAGCGGGGTTACCCCAAAATAGCTAAGTTGAATGTGCTGAGAACTCCTAGATGCAATGTGGCATGTCAGAGCTACAAGTTCCATGTGAGCAATGAGCTCTACAACGTCCGTTGATGAGTTTTGATAAAATCAAGGTTGTGACATGCATACCACAAATCTAGGAAAAATGACACTTGGTGGGATGTTTCTGAAATGATCCTTGCATGCAACCTCTAGCTACTAAAAACAGATCCCTGAATCAAGGAATGCCTTTGCATGCTGGCCTTGGAGAAACAATTCATGCATGCAAATATTTTTTTCTCGGTCCTAGAGGGAACCATTCAACCTTAAGGTACATGCAACAACCTACTTAACTGATGGGAAAATTTGCACATTTCTGGGAGGGAGTTGGGCTGGCTGCCTAGTGAGATTGCACAATTTTTGGGCTGAGCAACTTATTGTTGCCCAAAATTACGCAATTTATGGGCTGAGTAGTGTGCTGGGAGAGATTGCGCAGTTTTTCCAATGAAGCCTAACAAGCAGAATTGCGAATTATGGGACCCAGCAGGTTGCCAGTGAGGATTGCATAATTTTTTATGGGAAGGCTAGTTCCCCTCTAGAATTCTACAATTTCTTGAGGGATCTACTCAACCTACAGCTGGACCAAGTCTGGAGAAACAACCTATGAGGAGGATGCAACAAGCTATCATCCATAGGTTGGAAATCTACTAGAAAACCACTGAAGCTCGTGTACTTGACAATGCAAGACATGCTGTTGGGGATGGTTGGTAGGGAGGCTCCAAAATGGAGCTAAGGAAAAATGTTGGAGGGTGGTTGTAGCCATTACAACAATTTATTTCCTTGTATTTTATTTCTTCCAAAATGTTAAGGTTTCCATTTCGAGCATTTCATTTTCTACAATTAGTTTAGGATATGATTTTATTAAATTCACTCCATTACATCATGATAGTGAAGGAAGGACACATTGTATGCTGCACATATAGTTTTGATGCCTTTTAAGTTTGTAAGAACCCCTTGATGATAATTAAAGTTGGTAGCCTTGGGAGTTGCAACATTCTTGTTACAATACTGAGACTCATCATGAGAATTGTATCCAATGGAATGAATATGTTTTTAAGGAGAAACATAGGGGTGAGAAATGATTATATGCATATTATTTGTTTATTTTGTCCCAAGAAAAAAATCAAGAATGGAAATCAAACGTTACATGTTATTCAAATCTCCCAAATCTAATGAAGCTACCACGAAACTATGGGAATGAGTGGAATAGTGCATTAGCGTGATAGAAATACCCATGGGGAAGTAAGTATAAGTGACTTCTTGCCATCATTTCCATGACTCCATCATTCCTTTGTTCTATTAAGTGTGATTTGTAGTAGATCCCTAATGATCTTGAGTTTATTCATTTGTAAATAGTCCATGTAAAGGAAACATATTGCGTTGAGAAGAAATAATGCCAAGAAAATAACCTTTTCCATAAAATAGATTTAATTTTAAGATGGAAACGTGACATCACAATACGAAGGACAAATATGTGTTTTGTTTGTAGTAAATAATTTTCTTTTTTTTGGATTTTGGGCCAAATAGGATGGTAGTATTTCCAATGATAGAGTGAAAGTAATGGTCTTTCTCTATATGCCAAGATTTTGTGCATGTCACCTAAGACCCAAATATGGTGTCCATTTTTCTCCTATGTGTATCAATGATTGGCGAATGAAGGACGATGGATAGTTGTGTGTGTCACAATGAAGTATAATCTCAAAAGTTCCAAGGGATGTGATACCTGTGGTATGGGAATTACTTGGTGTGTCCAATTTGATTCCTTTCTTAGTATGTTTGAATTAAGAATTATACAGCTTGGTGTGTCGAGTTTGATTCCTTTCTCAGTGTGTTTGAATTGAGAATTATACAAGTTGGTGTGTTGAAGCTAATGTGGATAGTTTGCATGGTATGTCCATGTCGATAACTTGGTTGGTGTCTCTGACCTAAATAGAGGATGTCATGGTATGTTTGAGACAGTAGCCCAATGGTTCCAATTGTAATGCATCCAAGCTTGGAGGTTTATTTTGTATAATTAATAGGTGATTGCAACTTAACTAGAACATTTGGATATGCATCATCATGCTTGAGTGCATAAGTCAACCTAGCCATTAAATCATGCTTGTGCACGAGGAAAAGTAATCAACATCCATATGTCATAGTTGAGTTAAGTACCTAAAATGATCACTTATTGTCATCATCTAGTTGGAGAATTTATTGACACATATAAGGAGTTTATTGAAAACTTATAAGAGTAGGCTATGTATTGGTTAATTCTTTATGAGTGGATCATATATTGGTTGTGGATTCATATTGATATCATGGGACCATAAACATATTTAAAGTGAGATAAAACTAAAGAGAAAGTGTCAATTGAGAGTGGGTGCATTTGTTGCACTATATATCTCTTAGAATAATGATGGAGTCAATTGCTCATCTTGGGGAAGTTCATCAAGCAATTGAATGAGCTATTTACCTGGAGGCATTTCTACTAGATCGATAGAGTACCCATGTATGATGCTGGATTATTGTTCCTTTATATGGAATTCTAAAAATTGGTGATTTTTAGAATAAGAAATCCTTAGTTGCACAAAATGACAAACTTTATTGACAATGATAATATTCAGTTTTAAAGGGAGTATTTACTCGAGATGATAGATGTTGATGAAGACCTTACACAAGGGAGATTGAAATTAATGGGTGCTATGTGTCTTCTATATTAAAGTATGATGCTTGATCATACAAGAACATTATTGTTATTCTTTTTAGTGATTTTTGAATAAAGTTTGTATATACATACATAGTTTTCTTCTATGTTTTAAGAGGTTGTTAGAACTAGTTAAACATGCAATATTATTTTCTACTAACTAGCTCACAATTTGCTGTGTGCTTATTATTTAAGAAATTGTTATTATGTTCAAATAATGTGTTTATATTAAAAAAAAAGGCTTTATATCTAAATATATAACATTGTTTGATATAATAGGATACTCAATACAATTTTGTGATATGTATGA
Organism: Pinus taeda; assembly: GCA_000404065.3. Lineage (NCBI taxonomy): Eukaryota > Viridiplantae > Streptophyta > Pinopsida > Pinales > Pinaceae > Pinus > Pinus taeda. Next base: position 98,478 of record APFE031599226.1, on the reverse strand, counting down.
AAACAATGTTTAATATCTCATTTATCTTCAATGAATTGCAATAATGTTTCTTTATGGTCTATGAAATTTATTGTACTCAAAAAAACCTAATTCCACTCTTTGCAATTTTAACTCAATTCAAATTTTATACACACTAATAATAAACCAATATATAAATGTGCGTATATAAAAACACACCAAAATAGATCTATTAATTTTTCAGTAGGTCCATTCTGGTTGACTTTCTAAACAATGTTTAAATTATATTGTATTCATTATTTAATAGATAGATTTCTATTATTGTTATCTAAACTTTGTCTCTGTCAATAATTTAATTTGGTTGAACTTCATTCATCAACTCCTGTCCCGGTTGTCTAACTTGTCTCTATTTAACTTTGTTAAACTTCATTCATCAACTCCGATCCTGGTTGTCTAAACTTGTCTCTGTCAATAATTTAATTTTGTTGAACTTCATTCATCGTTAAAGTGAAAGACTTCAATCGACCCTGCAAATTTGGTTCAACTTCATTCATCATTGAAGGGAAGGATTTCAACCCTGATTTTCTCTTGATTTCAATCCCGATTGTCTTTTTCTTTTCTTTATACAAAGAGGAAAGAGATTGATTGCAAATTTCGGTTAGGAGAGAGTTCAATTATTGAAAATCTTATCAAATTTCCAATCAACATAAGGTTGCTCCCATCATTTCGATTTTCGATTTTCTTGTTCGAGAAGATTTGATCAAACCTATAGGAGTGAGATTAAAAAAATTAACGTCATCCTTATTCATATAATTTTAAAAATTCCCCAGATCGACAGTCACGAGAAGGATGACACGGTAAACCTGATTTGATATAAAGATATGAAAAAGTCGTCGTATATTTTATTTTATTTTATTTCCTGACCATACGATCAAAGCCATTAAATCAGACATGGAACTAAGGTTAATGATACAAGCCTTTTCTGATACTCGTATTGTGTAAACAGTAGTAGATATTTCGATCAATAGTAATAACAACGATGGATCATTCTACTGCTAGTAACATTTTGTTACATGTGGGCAAACTATCGTGGTTTTACATTTGACCACCGACTGCCATGTTTCCCTATAAGCGTCACCATCTATTTCTTTTTCTGCTGCTTTACATGAACCTGCATAATGATTTTTCTGTACTCAAACGTTTTATGGTGGAACACTGACGGCTGCTTAGTAGTAGATTTTATTTCAATAAGAGTCATTTCAATAAGAAGTTCTGACTTGTCTTGACGATGAACCACACTAGTTGGTTCTAAACCGTCGGCAAATGAAATTTTATGTGATTTATGCTGAAGAATCTCTGGTAATTTGACATGGATCACAGAAGCCTCAATTCTACAAAAAGTTCTGAATTGTTAATAAAATAAAATAGGTAATGAACTAGTATAAATAAGTTGGAGGGATTAAATT
>APFE031599226.1:68953-96842 GCA_000404065.3 Pinus taeda | reverse complement strand
ATATATTCCTAATTACTTTAGAGCATATTAAATTTTTTTAATTATAGCTCATATTATTTTTTCAGTTAAAATATAATTTTTGATTTTTGATTTTATTTTAAAGAGACACAGAATGACAAACAAACTTACATATCCCCTTATTGGGTTGTAGAATAAGTCTCTGCCCTCAATAAGAAAACAATGTTACTAGATATTGTTCAGTTACTCATAGTGAGTTGTAAAATGAGCCTTTACACTCCATGAGAAAACAATATATTATTTGTCGGTTATATATTTGTATAGGTATTTTTGTCATAGATTTCAAGAATATCTTAGAATCTAAAAATCACTAAAAAAAATCAATTATTTTTCTTTTCTAACAATCGAATTCTAAAATATTCCAAAAATTAACAATAAATATAAACTCAATATATCATGTTCACCTCTCTTTGTTCCTGTAACCTATTGATTTCTTCGTATTTTCTGTAATCAAAAGTATATAAGTTTCAGCCCTGAACCTCAATATTGTTTTCTTCTGTTTAGTCAAAGATATGGATGCTGCTGGTGAATAGCCAATAATGATATTCAAATCACTGTTGGGAACGAGTGTGATGGTGAGCAGAATACGGTATTTTTTCTTCATGTGCCAAATAAAACAAACGCGATCGTTTGTCATTCATTGGGTAGTTGCAGTGTGGAAAATATACCACAAATCTCTCCTTCCAGTAAAGTTTATTCGTTGGTTAGTTTTTTTTCCAGAATGAAAAAGCTGAATATTATTATATGATGGATATAAAGTTTAGAGATTACATGAAATATAATCTCATAGAAAAGAGATCTAGATGAAATTATCATGGGAGAAATCCAATTAATAGATAAGGAAAATATGCTGAAACAAAATGTTCTGGGGATCTCCAAAAACAAACATGTGTTCATAGAGAAAACTAGAAACATAAGGATGTTCAGAAGCCTCATATACACCATCCATAAACAGAAGATAAGAGAAAACAGCCACATATAGATCAGAAAAGCGTCCATGGAAACCTGTGAAGAAAACAGAAAAAAAGCTAAAAATCTGGAATAATAAAATCTTGGATATGATAGATTACTCCCTCGGATTGAACCTGCAAAAACCAAAAACCTGTAGCATCCTGTAGTCTTGTTTTAGACAGTGAATCTGCCAGATAATTTTTGTGTCTGAGGATATGGTGAATAGAACCTCCAATCATAGAGTCCCAGAAGAATCTGATCCTCCCCATCCAGCCAATCAAATGTGGTACTGCAATATAGTTCTTACCAGAAATGTAGTCAACCATAAGCTTCGAATCCCCAAAAATCAAAACATACTGTAAATTAAAGAAGAGGCAAAATTTTGGTTAGTTGCAAAGAGGAAAATTGTCCACAGATATCCCTTTTCAATAAATCCCCTTTCAATAAATGGTTTCAGACTTCCTCAACAAAAAATGGCACACCTCATGACATAATATTTTGGGCCTAGTGACCCTGAAAATGCAAGGAACTTAGGATTTGGACAACGCAGGCTAGCCGAAGATAGAATTTATTTTTTTAACTAAATCCACTGCCCACAATTGAACCACATCATAATTTGCTTTTTTAAGAATTTAAATTTTGCTGAGATTTTTCCCTTTTTTTTAAACTATTGAAAACAGGTTTTTTTAACTATGGAATACATATAAGCATCCTAATGAGATTTGCATCATCTCTTACATTAATTATCATATTTATTGAGCATTCTGAAATTTTATTTTTTTAAATTATTATATTTCTTTAACATATTTAGTTTTATGGTCATTTTACCATTATCTATTTTTTTAATCCAATTTTTAAAATTGAAATTAAATAAAACATTTTTCCATTTTTCAAATGTTTTAGTTTAATGTTCTCGTTAAGTTGTTTTCCTCTTAAAAAGGACCGACACATCCATTCTTAATTCCAGCACCACTTTAGTTATAAAAGACTGACCCATACATCCATTCTTAATTCCAAAACCACATTAAATATAAACGTGTTGTCCCTGAGCCTCGTATTTCGAGTGAGTAATGTCAATGCACCTCATCACTTTAAAAAGGATGTACCTACTTTACCAAATCCCGTTGATCAAATGGCTACTTTCTTTCCAAATTTAATAAAACTATTTGGACTATAGTATAGTTTAGCCTAAGTTCATATCTCCTTCTCTATGCTAATTTTTTCTCTCTTATATTTAAGTTGGTATTAACTATTTATTTAAAATTTGAAATAAAAAAGATTTTAAATTTTATTTTAACTTTTTTTAATTATTAAATAATTATTTAAAAAATAATAAAAATAAATTAAATTTAAAAATATTTAGGGATTCCTTATTTTAATGAGTAAAACTAGTTTAGTCAAATTGGGTTGATTTAGTCAAATTAGGTTGATTTGTTCAAATTAGTATGAAAAAACAAATTACTAATACCATTCATAATTATGTATCTAAACTTAAACTTGTTATTATTGAGCAATTTCGTGAATATAAACATTTAATTCATTTCAATAAGACCAAGATTATCTCAGCCACCCATATCATATTATCAAATAATCCTTCAAAATTCATAAATATTTCAACAATTTAATCAATGAGATAAATTTATTTATTCTTTAAAATTATTATTAAACAATCTCATGAATATGAACATTTAATTCATTTCAATCAAACTAGAATATCTCAACTACCCTTTATTAATAACATCACATCATCAAATAATCCTTCAAAATTGATAAATTTTCTAACAATTTCATCATAATTCCTAAAAACTTATAATTCGCCATCTCCCTAGTTTTCTCTCTTATTTCTTCCTCCCCTCGTTTTTATTATTTATTATTCCTCTTCTTCTTACTTTTAATATATTTAACTATTTTATATTTCTAATCCTCAAACTATACTCTCTTTTTCAAAACCATTTCTTAATCATTATTGTTGGACACATATATTATAGGAAATTGTAAAGACGGAAACATGTTGAAAGATGAAACCAATATTTACTCGTCTGTTGTATTAAATACAATTTTAAGCTTAATGAAAGGCATCTTATTCTAGAACTTTATCTATGACAATGTTGTCAATGCCTACTAACTCCATGTTTATTTGTTGTTTGTGTAGTCTACCAAATCCTTTAACAAGCATCATTCCTCATTAGGCAGTATTCCTCATTTGATGTTACTACTTATCATATGTGTTTCCTTCAATGGCTTCAACCCATGAGAAACTCTAAATCATATGTTAAGACCCTTCTCCAATGTACTCCACTATCACGTCATAATAATTGGCGTGTTCTGATAACTTCAACATGTATTTTCTCTCGCTATGCTCCAATGGATCTACCATTATGAAGAAGGGGAAAACAATCGGGATCCATAACTTATCAATTGGACCACTCCTCCCAAAGAATTTTACTCCTACACTTCAATCACTATCATAATGAATAAGTGATGCAAGGCTGGCCTGCAAAACCAGGATCTTTTAAAATCTCTCTCATGGAAACTTGATTGGTTCACAATGATCATAAGACTATTAAATCTCATATGAAAGCTTTCAAACCATCACCGTAGAATTCAAACCATCCAACAGCTGAATCGCTATGTGATGTCGGCAAACAGAGCATTCAGCGAATTCCAATCCATATTAAAGCCAACATATTATCCCTGATAAATGTTAAAAGCTTTGAAAGTTCTAGACAATACATATGCACACAAATCACTGAAATAATTAATTAAGAAATAAATTATTTACAAGAGAATTCATGGCCTATTCATGGCCTCTCATTCTTCATACTCACTCATTCTCTCTCACTCTCTCTCTCTCTGATCTTCAATGTCTTTGAGGATTCCTAATTTATAAAAAATAAGCATGATCTAGAATCACTCAACTAAAAGCTCTAAGAGTCTACATGCAATGCATACATATGGTAAAAGCATCTTGAGGCTTTTTCCCATATTTTTCCCTGTTCTAAAATAGAAAAGCTTCCTTATCACTTAATGATCCACATCCATTCCTTTTATGCCTAAAAGCTCTCCTAGTTTTATTTATTTATTTTGAAAATATCTAATTAATCACACTTAAAATCCTAGATATTAAACTGACTGAGAACTTAGGAAACTAATTCCACAAATGCATGGCCCCCTATGTCTATTATTTACAATAATTTCCCTTGGGCTGAATGCTCCTGCATCAGACTCCCAAGGTAGAAAAATTTCATGATCTCCTGATCATGTGTTCGGATCTATGTTTGCCTGGATCCCATATCTTGTTTTGCAACTTTCCATTTGCCGCTGCTTTTGTCTCTTGTTCTTCTCCAGGTCTCCACACTTTATGCTGCCTTGCTCCACTAGCTGCACTCTCGCAATCTTCTGTTGTCTTCCTTTTGCTGCTTTTCCTTTGTTTCACTGCTGCTGGTCTCTTCTGGGATTCATTCATCATCATCCGCCTCATCAGTTCAATTTCGTTGTTTAACAGGTTTTCTGCAGCATCTTCAATAAAACCTGTACTCACAAAACAATTGTTAGAATAAAAAATATAAGGCATCAGTGCCTCCATAGATTTTGCTGCTGCTAGTGTTGTCTCAGCTGCCACCATAAATGTCGCCCCACATGTTGCTTTAGCTGTCACTATGGATGTTGCTGCCTCCCAAACTTCTTTTCCCTCTGCAACATTCCTTTGCTTGTCACCTGCAATTTCATCTACAACTTTTTCCTCTGGTTCAGATGTCTCCTCAACTTTCTCTGTCAGCACATCAGTATGCTGATTTGCATTCACCAGCTGCACATAAGTCCTTTGTCTTTCCAACTCTCTTCTCTCGAGATCTAGTTTTCTATACAATTCAACAACTTCCTTAGGAGTAGAACTTGGAAACTTCACACGATTTTCCATATCTTCATCATCAGCTGGTCCTTCTTTTTCTGCATCAACAGCCTTCAGATTCAACTCTTCTTGAACAATTTCTACAGCTTGTTCATCTCCATGTTCTGTACCTGCAAACATGCACAACTCATTAGTTTTTAAATCACAAGACTTTTCAATCTTGATTGCTTCCTCTCTAACTTCACCAATGGAAACCTCCTCTTCCAACTCAGCTGTTCTAAGTTCTTCCCGGCTCAATTTTACATCTATCATCTGCACCAGCTTCCTCAGCTCCCCTGTTAACTGCATGCTTATATGTAAATCTAGCCTCTGCCACTTCACTCTCTTCCTCATCAATAAACCATGTCTCTGGTCTTTCACATTTTCCTGCAACAATTTCATCAAAAGCTCAAGATGAACTGCTATCTCAGCTTTCTCGTCTTCATACTCTTCCTGAGTCAACTGCTGTCTTCTACCATTCGCCTTGGCATATTTCTCCTCCTTTCTTCTGCGGCCTCTTTCTGAACCTCTGCTCTCTCCTTTATAACTTTTAGTAGTCATCTCCTTCGCCATAAGTTCCTCACCTATGAGTTGAATGAAGCCTCTGCCACAAAAAACTCTCTTGTTGCCACTTACCTCACCAATCCTTCCCTCCGGATCTGGTCTTTTGGTAATCATTGGTTCTCTGCTGGAACCTTTTGAGCATCCTCTACTGCTCATGTAGGCTTCCCTCATCTGCAACTTTATTCAACCTCTGTTGAATCCTTAGGTTCGGCCACATTCACTTCTCCTTCCTCCCGCTGAGATTTCTTCACTATTCATGTAAATCAATATTCATCAGTCCCAAAATCATCACATGCAATTAACTTAACAAAAACACTTGAACCTTCAAAGAAAGCTTCTCCCGCTCTCATACCACTTGATGCAAGGTTGGCCTGCAAAACCAGGATCTTTAAAAATCTCTCTCATGGAAACTTGATTGGTTCACAATGATCATAAGACTATTAAATCTCATATGAAAGCTTTCAAACCATCACCGTAGAATTCAAACCATCCAATAGCTGAATCGCTATGTGATGTGGGCAAACAGAGCATTCAGCGAATTCCAATCCATATTAAAGCCAACATATTATCCCTGATAAATGTTAAAAGCTTTGAAAGTTCTAGACAATACATATGCACACAAATCACTGAAATAATTAATTAAGAAATAAATTATTTACAAGAGAATTCATGGCCTATTCATGGCCTCTCATTCTTCATACTCACTCATTCTCTCTCACTCTCTCTCTCTCTAATCTTCAATGTCTTTGAGGATTCCTAATTTATAAAAACTAAGCATGATATAGAATCACTCAACTAAAAGCTCTAAGAGTCTACATGCAATGCATACATATGGTAAAAGCATATTGAGGCTTTTTCCCATATTTTTCCCTGTTCTAAAATAGAAAAGCTTCCTTATCACTTAATGATCCACATCCATTCCTTTTATGCCTAAAAGCTCTCCTAGTTTTATTTATTTATTTTGAAAATATCTAATTAATCACACTTAAAAGCCTAGATATTAAACTGACTGAGAACTTAGGAAACTAATTCCACAAATGCATGCCCCCCTATGTCTATCATTTACAATAATTTCCCTTGGGTTGAATGCTCCTGCATCAATAAGATCCCATGATACTGCATTGGCCTTCATCATATTCCTCCTTGTTTCTAATGGTGAGCTTTAGGTGGCACCCAATAACTCTTGGTTTCAATGGAAACAAGACCAATGTGTGGCTCAATTAGGATTTATTTCCTAGGCCCACATTTGATACATCTAAATCCTCCTTAATTATCACCCTACACTATTTTTTTTCTCTCTCTCTCCCCCTCTATTTCAACTTTTCCATAGTCTTTTAGAACTTGAGTGTTTCTTTTTATATCTTTTATGGTGGATGACTCCACTTGAATATATTGGCACTATTGTTGGAGGTATCGTGTATTATATTTGATTTAGTGTCTCATTGAAAGAGAGATTTAGTGGGGATAATTCATTTGATTGGTTTACCAATATGTGACAAGTTGCATCTTCTTTTGTTTAAGATGAATCCCAAATTTATTTATTCACTACATAGAATGGGATTGAACACTTGCAAAGGTAAGTTTCTAAAAAAGCAAAAGTTAGAATTTTGGTTACAATAATAAGAGAGAGACCAGACAAAGTTGATATAGATTTGTCCTTGTTTTATTTGTTTACATTTCCAATAGTGATAGTTGTTTAAAGTTGAAGTATAAGTCCTTGCTAACTATAGAGATTTTATTTCCACTAGAGATTACTATTGCAAAGATCTTCTTTATACAAGCCTTAGATCAAACTTTATTTCAATGTGCACTCCCTCATCTCTGTGATTCGTGTAGTGGTAACTAGCAAGGAGAACAAGAAAATACTCGTTTTCAATAATTGATTGGATGACATTTGTGAAGGAGAGGAGAGTAGTAGAACTAAGAAGCCTACATTAGACAAGTAGCTAGCCATATGAGAGAAAAAATACAATACAAATTATGTGCTAATAACTACACCAGTAAGTGAAGAGGTGAACCATCACAATACTTCCATTATATATTCTTATGACCTACTCTAAAGAAGTTAAAAGATTGGTATGAATCATACTCATAATTAGAGTTTTTGAAACTATTGGTGAATCTATTGAACCTAGAGTTGAAGGATGATGACAACATGGCCTTATCTTTTATGATGAAAGTAATTAGGCTTAACATAGATGCCACTAGAGTGGATATAGATTTTCCTCTCACATCCTTCATTGATGTTGTATAACCTACATACACTCACTACTTTGAATCCTTACAAGCTAGTGGCGAATTGGAGACATTTGATTCTTTGGTGGAAAACATTGTAGAACATGAGAAAACCTTTGTCAAGAGGAAGATAACAATCCATCGTACTGGAAAGGCCATATTCCTTTATTAGAAAGGGATGAACTAGTCACATGATTCTTCTAGAGGAGAAATAATTAAAAGAGAACATGGAAGAATGAACTTCATATTCAGAGGGGATAGGCACAGAGAAGGTAAGAGACCTGATATTCACTATGTCTATTATGGTAGAAATGGGAATGACACATAAGGATGTGGAATTCCCTTGGATAACATCAAATAAAAACATAATAAAAAAAGTGATAGAGATAAAATGCTAGATCTAACAAATGTTAAAACACCTCATTATGTTCATTACATTGTTTCCCATTGCAATATTGGAGTAACTAAATTATTTGTTTCATACTCCATTTATTGCTTGGAGAAATTCTTATCTACTTAACACTAGTGCAGCATGCCACATGAACTTCTAGAGAGACTTATTTAAATATTTTAGTGATAGTGTATATGGCATAGTATATGTTCTAGATAAATAAAGTCTCAAACCTTGAAGACTTGGCACTATCGAGCTTAAAATTCTTTCATTCCCTAATTTTCTTCTGGATGATGTACTCCATCTTGCGGAGCTACAAATAAATTTATTTTCCCTTATGTGCATTAGATAGAAAGACCACTCCACACATATATTTGAGGGATAAATATAAATAAGGAATGTCTAAAACAATATGGTTTCTATGACTGGAGTGGCAGATGAATGATTTCTAAGGATGAAATAGGAAACTTCTCATGCAAAATATTATGCATAGCTCTCTCATATCAATGACGATACATTTTCATATATTCTTCCAAGACATGCTATATTTGGGCATATTAATTATGATAACCTTTATTTTCTAAAGAAGAATAATATTTCTAGTTTATCTAATATTCCTAGAAAACTAAAGAAATGCAATGCATGTATCATTGTAAAACATCGTAAGAAACCCTTACACGGTTCCAACTCTAGAGCATGTAGAAAAAATGGAATGATACATTTTTATTTTGTGGTCCCATGCATGTTCCATCTACAAATGGAAATAAATATACAATTACTTTTATAGATCATTACAAAAAAATGTGTTAGCTGTATTTGTTGAAAAATAAATCTCAAGCTTTTCAAACTTTTAATTTTCATGTATGAATTCAAAATGAAGTCATAATCACATATTGGATCTCTTCACACTAATAATGGAAGAGAATATACAACTAAGGAATTTGAAAACTGTCTTCTCCAAAATGGAATCCAATATTAGACCATGATACCATACAATTGTCAATAAAAAAGTGTAGTTGAAAGGAAGAAAATGGTTATCTTCAATATGGTTTATTCCATGATGATTTTTGAAGCCATCTTCTAGGCCACAGAGGCACTCAACGCCAAATCAAAGCCTCTCCATTGCATAGTGATCAGAACAGGATTTCCAACGATATACAAAAGTATGAAAATGGACTCCTAGAGAAGAAATTAGTGTAGAGTGAAGATACCCTTACAAAGCCAGAAAACAAAGGAAAAATGGCTAAGGACCAAGCTCATCGCAAATCATAATTGAGGCCTTACTGAAGCAACAACAAGGGAGATATCAGAGTCTAAGATTGACCGATCGCCGATATCACAAATCACAAGGTGACAGTCCATTGCAAATCGCAAACGGTTCTTCTGAGGCAGCGGTAGGGGTAGACAATGAAATTTTCGAACTGTCAATCGCTGATATCACGAATCGCATATCGGTGTATCGGGAGAATAGAGGTGTTTCAGGGCCCAGGACATCGCTATCAGCAAATTGGCATGACAACGGGTATACAACTCTAAAAACGTTACGATATCGCTTTGTTGCGATAATAGTGTTAAATCGTTAGGGAATGCCAAAAACATTTATCAAAGGAAATCGACGCAAAAATAGGGATGGGTGAGCCTTTTTCTCTCTCCTTCGGGGGGCCATGTGGCAAAGCACCATTGGTCCAGATGAATCCACATGGCAGCTAACATCAACATGATGTGGCTGTATGGAGGACACATGGCATGTATATTTAGTATTTGCAGGGGTCCTAGGGGGGCATTTCCAAGTGACACGTGCCACCACTCAGGAGGTGCCACATGGCACTGATGATGTCATCAATCTCGCAATCAGTTATCATGCAAAGCAAAGACCCTCCTCCATTGAAGTCCCCTCCCGACTTGTGATTGCGATATGTGGGTACTCCCTGGATGCGATATTTGATATAAAGGAGTTTAACAGTTTATGGGTCTGTCTCTTTCAAAGGTCACATGCTCATTTAACATCCCCCATATCTAGAAGACCCAGATTGACCTTGCTTAGATGAATGACTCCGAGGCATTTTCGCCCCCCCACCCTCCGCCATGTTTCCGTTTATTAATGGGGGGGGGGGGGGTCTGAAAAGTGATTTCCCTACTAAACCACTCTTCTACGTGTCCCTCTCATATCATTTCCCACACCCCCCCTACTTACCACTTACCGCTCATGCCCCCCTTCGAAAACCACTCATCCCCAACTCTCTCTCCCATATGGTGATTGCGATACCTTTAGTTAGCTGAACCCTACACATCAATGATCACAAGGGTCCAGAGGAAATACCAATGGAAAACATCAGAAATCGACGAAGTGTGAGATTTCATGTATTAAAGGAAAAAGGCCCCTGGATAGGAATTTAAAGGTTCTATCACTTTCGAGCTAAGCACCCAGTTCAAGACTCCAGTCATATGAAGAATATTACAGAAAGGGGTCAAAGAAAAGGGGCCTAAAGGGGATCAAGACTTGCATGTTTCATAATGTTTTAGTGATAGGGGCCAGCACCGAAAAGTCCCCCATATCACACCTTAAGCACATCACTAGGCATATCAGGATGTTGATAGGGAAGTGCAGGACTTTAAAGGCATGACAAGTTGACAACTGTGGCTTTTAAGAAAACAGGTGGTGCATTCAAACCTAGAATGGGCTAATCCATAAAGGCCCATTGTGTCATAGAACCAAGCTTAGCACTTACTAGAGTAAAAAAGGACTTAATAACTCAGGAGGATTTAATTATCCCGCATGGTCTCCTGTATAGAGGCGAAATGAGGTACCACCCAGGGGTCCTCCACTTCAGTACCATAGCATGAAACTGATATCGCCCATTCCCAGCTTTAAAGAGTGAATGATACAAGCATTAAAGGTTGAAATGATAGGGGTCGGTTAAGCAACACAGAAGGCCATACAAAGAGTGAATTGCAACCTGAAGCAGAGGTGATCACGTGGATGGGCACTAAGATATTTCATCTACATTTTCATCTAATTGTTTACTTATTTGTTGTCCTGTAATGTGCCTCCCTTCAATGAGGAAATTAATTATGTAACGTTTTCGGGTCACAGAGCCATTCCTGGCCGAGACAGGTAGTCAACCTGACAGCTAAGACTTGGCCAAATACATCTCTATGTAATGAATGTTCAATTCTCCTCCTCTCCAGATAAATAGGAGGAAGCAACACTTCACAAAGTTTCAGAAATTCTAAAGAAAATACTGCACATCATTTTCAGACTCTATGCCTTTGTAATATAGATCTTTCAAAATATCAAGTAAATGGTGATGATTCCCCCTTCAAGTATTACAATATGTTATTCCTCTATTAAAACACATTATGTTTATGTTTTTGATCTGAATTCATGCAATCATAACTGCAAGAATTATTTCAAACTCTCTTATAGATTCATTTGTATCTATATGTTAATGCATGTGCTTGTATGGATTATTGAAATTATATCTTTAAATCCGCGCTACATGAGTCATATTATTCAGTCCCTCCTTCATCAATTATATCTACCTGTAACTCAAATAAGTATAGAAATTCTTAATGCCTCAAGCTCTATGTGTTAAGTTTAGAATTATTGAAGCTTTATGCTCTATGTGATGAATTTATCTTTCTCCTTATCCTCTCTCATTTTCTCTACTAAAACTTATTAAGCTGTAAGTCCTTGAACTACTCGACCTCCACCATATTATGCATATATTTCTGTGATTTGTACATGTGAAGAACTACCAAAAATCCATGTATTTCTCCTTTAGATGAATGAACCATCCCATTCTATCCTATATATATATATATATCGAGAAAGAGAAAGAGAGAGAGAGAGAGAATATATGTGAGGTCTCCATTTTACTGAGTACCATTTGAGACACAGAAAATCTAGATGTGTCGAGGCACTGGTCTTGTAAGCAATCCAAGGCTATCTCTAGGAGCTACAACACCATCTCACCCTAATGAAGTCCTAACTAATTCATCAGATAAGGATGACCCTTTGAATGTTATTATTGAAATAAATGGAAGGAAAAATCTTGATACATCACCATCTCAGTCAGTGGACCAACCTAAGCCATCTTGTAAAGATCCCACAATGTGACTTATCAAAACACTTGAAAGTGTATATCCTAATGAGGTTAGAAAAACAGGGATTGGCGTTTCCACAAAATAAGATGGAGGTGATGTAGATAATTCCAATTCAAGTGATGTACATGATATGGATGTTTTAAATGATTGTGTATCAAATATATGTGTAAATTTTGAACCAACTTCCTTTGATGAAACCAATACTCATGATGAGTGGAAAAGCAATAGTGTAGAAGGAATCTAATTCTCTCATCAAGAATGGGACAGCGAAGTTGGTGGACCCTCAATTTGGAACCAAACCAATTGGATGCAAGTGGGCCTACAAGAAGAAGTACAAATTGGATATCTCACTTGACAAGCACAAAGAAAAAGTCATGGAAAAATGATTTCCAAAGAAAGAAGGAATTAATTATGAGCAACCATTTTTACCCATAGAAAAATGGGCCACCATCCACACGTTCTTTTCCTTCGTAGAACATAATAGATGGAAATTACATCAAATGGACATTGTGAATACCATGTTTTTGAGTGGATACTCAAAAGACATTGTCTTGATCTCTCAACCAAAAGGCATTGTTGTCAAGGGATAAGAAACAAAGGTGTGCAAACTCACTAAAACCTTATATGACATGAAACAAGCACCACAATCCATGTATGAAAATTTAATTGAGCATCTTCTAACATTAAATTTCAATTACTTTAATCTTGATGGCGCAACTTTGTTTTTTGATCAATTTGGAAAAATTGTTGTATGACTTGTAGTGTGTATATATCATATGTTGATGATACAACATAGGTTTTACCCCTGTATAATTAATTCCTACAAATAAAATTTTCATTAAAAAAAAGTTGCAATGACAAACAAATACATTAACACAAATATTTTGTCCTAGAAACCCAAATCTGGAAAATTAATAAGATATTTTCAATATATATGTTCTTTTGTATGAAATTACAATACAATATATATCTTGCAACATCCATAAACTACGAATCCATTTACCATGTATTAGAATAGAAACATAGTTCCTTAATTAAAAATCAAAACCATGGGAAGAACCACCATGCATCAAAAAAATGCTAAAGGAAAAAAACATGCGTTGTAAAACACCAAAGTAGATGCAACAAAATACCTAAATTGTTTTGGGGGGCATTACCTTTGAACCTTGACATAAAGGGCTTTAACCCGAACCTATGAATATTTTTGCAATTCCCAACATAAAATACAATGTGTGTGGATAGTCTTGTAAAGAATATCATGCATACCCAACATTCTCCCACTTGTTGTTTTTCTTTGCACATAGGTGGTCAAAGGAGTACATGATCAATAGTCCAACATAGTAATTCCCATTGTTTCTCCACAGCAAGAGAAATTCCTAGTTCTCACAAATTTTGTTAATGAATCTACACCATTCTTCAAAATGTATACCTTCACTAGAAACACATTGTTTTCTTCAACCATCTCTCTCACAAAGTGATATTGAATATCAATACACTTTGTCTTAGAATGGTACAATGGGTTATTCACTAGGAAAATTGCACTCTTATTGTCACAAATTATCATCATAGTTTGCACCAACCCAATACATAAACATATACTCTACAACCATATTGCTTCCTTACTTCTATGAGTGTCTGCCATGTATATAAATCTATAGTTGAGAGAGTCACTACCGATTATCTCTTAATCATCCAACTAATTTCTTCTATAAATAGGATAAAAAAATACCCACTTGAATATCTTCTATAATCCATAGTTGTAGTCGAGTTTACATCAACAAGCCCATGTATTTCCAAAAAATTGTCGAATCATAGTTTTCCTTACTAGAACAATCCATACGCAACAATGCTACAAAAACATGTAAAAACCTTATTTACTATTGTCCTTCCCTTCTTTTTACATATACCCTCTCAATACTCCCATTGCATGTGCACTATTTGGTCTAGTACAAACCATTTTGCATACATTAAAATTCCAACCACACTAGCACATGGTACATGGGACATGCCCTCTTCTTCTTCCTAGATCTCCAGACATTATTTTATAGATAACCTTAAACCGAAAAGAATAGGCATCTTCATAGGCTTATATTCCTACATATTAAATATCTACAATATTATCTAAACATACTTCCTCTCATTTAACTAGAGTTTCTCATTTTCTTGATCTCTTTTAATTGCCCAAAATAAAATATGTCACATCAATATCCTTCATTGTTGGGTGTGGAGCCTGATTATCTTCTGTATTCAAAGGTTTTAGCTAAATGTATACCCCGGTAAGACTATACACCCCTTCACATGGGGGGGTGTGGGTGGGGACTTGTACCCCGTACGGGGGTCCGGGGGCTAGCGGTCTCCCGATGGGGGTTCAGGGGCAGCACCCTTGAAGCTAAAAATAGATGTAAAATTGCCTTGTAAAAGTCTAGTAATTTCTAGTCAATTTGGGGTGTTCATTAGGTGGATGATTTGACGGTAGAAGTTATGTTTAATTTAGGGTTTTTGGACCTAGAAGGCAACCCCTCACTATATATGAGGGAATTGTATTGTGTCTATGTAGATCTGTATTCTGAGTGAGGAAGAGAGAGGAGATTGAGAGCGGAGAGGGAGTTACAGTGGATCTGTTGCAGGTTGTATCTCTTTAGTTTGCTGGATAATATAATAAAAGAAGGACTAGTTGTTTCTCCATGGACGTAGCCCAAACTGGGTTAACCACACATATCTGTGTCTTTCTTATTTTATGCGTTTTCTTTGTTTATATTTCTGCAATATTTTATATGTTCCTATGCCCTGTAATATATAATTTTCTAACAACTGGTATTAGAGCCGAATGTATATTTGGTGGATAAACTCACAAGAGAAAAGGGTTCTTGGTTTGAGTGGGAGTAATGGCAGAAGATGGTAGCTTTAGGATCGAAAAATTTAATGGCCAAAACTACTAGCTATGGAAGATGCAGATGGAAGTTTATCTGTATCAGAGAGATCTATACCTACCATTGAGCGGAAAGAAAAAGTAGTCGATGAGTGTGATAGACACAGAATGGGATATTCTCGATAGAAAGGCACTTGGAACAATACGGCTGTGCCTAGCGGCGTTGGTAGCGTTTAATATTTCAAAGGAAATGACAACAAAGGGTTTAATGTCGACATTGGCCAAACTATATGAAAAACCCCCGACCTCAAATAAGGTATTTCTTATGAAGTGTTTATTTAATATGAAGATGTTAGAAGGTGGATCTGTTGTAGTCTATTTAAATGATTTTAATACAGTTACAAGTCAGTTAAGTTCTGTAGGGGTAAATTTTGATGATGAAGTTAGGGCTCTGTTATTTCTATGCTCATTTCCAGAAAGATGGAATGGCTTAGTTATGGCCATTAGTAACTCTGTCTCTGGATATAATACTTTAAAGTTTGATGATGTTGTCGGTGCAATCATTAGGGGGGAAATGCGATGGAAAAGCTCCGATGAGACATCAGGTAATGCTTTGACTGCAGAGACTGGGGGAAGAAAAATGGAAAGAGGAAAGAGCCTAAGATATCACAGTAAGTCAAGAAAAGGCAGATCCAACTCCAGATCGGGGATAGTGTGCTAGAAATGCGGGAAGAAAGGACACTTGAAGAAAGACTGCAAGTCTTAGAAGGGAAAAGAAGGAGACGTGCAACAAGAAACTAATCATGAAGTGAATGTAACAGGTGATGTGTTGCAAGATTCTTTGATTCTTTCATTAGAAAATATTATTGATGCCTGTGTGGTAGATTTAGAGGCCTCATTCCATGCCACACCTGATAAGAAACATTTTCATGACTATGTTCAAGGAAATTTTGGACAGGTTCGATTGGGTGATGATAAAACTTGTAAAATTGTTGGGATGGGTACAATTCTCATAAAACAACAAAATGGATATCAATTGATATTGAAGGAGGTAAGGCATGTTACAGATCTAAAGAAAAATATGATTTCAATAGGGTAGTTGGGAGGTGAAGGTTGCGTAAGTACAATCACAGATAAAACCTGGAAGTTCTCTAAAGGATCCTTGGTAATAGCGAAAGGAGGAAAGGTTGGCACATTGTATTTATGCAATGGTATTTCTAATTCTATTAATGCTTTAACCACTACAAGAGAAGATACGACATTGTGGCATCATAGGCTCAGGCACATGAGTGAGAAGGGGATGCAGATTCTTCACTCAGGAAATTTGTTGCCAGGTTTGAAGCATGTTGATTTAAAATTCTGTGAAAATTGTGTTTATGGAAAACAGAAGAGAGTTAGACTCCTTAGAGTTGGGAAAGAAAAGAAGAGTGAAAAATTAGCGCTTGTGCATACAGATGTATGGGGACCTGCTCAAGTATCATCTCTTGGTGGCTCTCATTATTATGTTACTTTTATTCATGATGCAACTAGAAAAACCTAGATTTATTGTATTCGAAATAAATCTAATGTATTTGATACTTTCAAGAAATGGAAAGCTTTGATTGAAAATGAGACATGGAAAAGGTTGAAGTGTCTCAGATCAGATAATGGGGGTGAATATTGCAGCAAAGAGTTTGATAGGTACTGTTCATAGAATGGAATTCACAGAGAGAAGATAGTTCCAAGAACACCACAAGAAAATGGTGTGTCAGAAAGGATGAATAGGACAATCATGGAGCATGCAAGGTGCATGAGATTGCATGTAGGATTGCCTTTACAATTTTGGGCAGATGCTGTAGACACTACTGTTTATCTAATAAATAGAGGGCCTTCAAGTTCCTTGGATGGTGGTATTCTAGAGGAGGCATGGACAGGTAAAAAGGTAAACTACTTATTTTTAAATACTTTTGGCTATGAAGCCTTTATCCACATTAATAAAGAAAATTGAACAAAGCTCGAGGAAAAATCAAAGAAATGTACCTTTACTGGATATGGTGTTAATGATTTTGGTTATCTCTTATATGATTATGAAAATCACAAAATCATTAGGAGAAGAGATGTAATATTCAATGAAAAGGTCTTGTATAAGAATTAGTTGCAGGAAAAGAAACAGGAAAAGGAAAATAGAGAATACACCGTGCTTGATGATATCACAGGAAAAGTGATGGTGCCTGAAAATCATAATGATCAACAGGTAGAACAACAACCACCTCAAACACCTGAGAGTGGTGTTAGAAGATCTACTAGGATAAGTAGACCCCCTGAACAATACTCTCCTTCACTATACTATGTATTGTTGACTGATTCTAGTGAACCAGAATGTTATAAAGAAGTAGTGCAGGCAGAAACCAGGAAGAAGTGGGAGCAAGCCATGAGAGAACAGATGGACTCCTTAGCACATAACCAAACTTGGGACTTAGTCAGGTTGCCTACAGGTAAAACAACATTGCAGAATAAATGGGTTTACAAGTTGAAGGAAGAAGATGGAGGTAGAAAAAGGTATAAAGCTAGACTTGTGGTGAAAGGGTTTGCACAGAAAAAGGGTATAGAATTTGATGAGATATTTTCTCCTGTTGTGAAAATCACTTCAATCAGAACTATTCTAAGCCTAGTAGCTATTGAAGATTTACATCTTGAGCAGTTAGATGTAAAAACAACCTTTCTCCATGGGGATTTGGTGGAAGAGATATATATGCAACAACCACAAGGATATGAGGTAAAAGGGAAGGAGAAACTAGTGTGCAGGTTGAAGAAGAGCTTGTATGGCTTAAAACAAGCTCCAGGCAGTGGTATCTAAAATTTGATAGGTTTATGTCTGAACAAGTTAACTAGATGTACTCTGACATTGGTGTTTTTCTAAGGGCAAAATGATGGCAGCATATTATTTGTTATTGTATGTAGATGACATGCTTGTTGTAGGTTATAACATGCAGGAAATAAATGTGCTCAAAAGGAAATTGGCAAACTCATTTGCAATGAAGGATTTAGGTGTTGCAAAATAAATCCTTGGTATGAGAATAGCTAGAGATGGGAAGAATCGCAAATTAACATTGTCTCAAAGTGATTACATAGAAAAGTTGTTGAGAATGTTTAATATGCTAAATGCAAAACCGGTTAGTATACTTTTGGCTAGCCATTGAAAATTAAGAAAGGAGGCGTGTCCCAAGACTTGGGAAGAAATGGCTCATATGTCTAAAGTTCCATATGAATCATCAGTTGGAAGCTTAATGTATGCAATGGTCTGCACAAGGCCTGATATTGCACATGCCGTGGGAGTTTTAAGCAGGTACATGAACAATCCAGGAAAAGAACATTGGATTGTAGTGAAGTGGATTCTCAGGTATTTGAGAGGTACCACAAATCAAGCATTATTCTTTGGAGGTTCAAACATTACTCTACATGGATATGTTGATGCAGATATGGTAGGTGACAGAGATAGCAGGAGGAGCACTACAGGATATGTGTTTACTATAGGTGGAACAACTATCAGTTGGGTCTCAAAACTACAAAGTGTTGTTGCACTCTCAACAACAGAAGCAGAGTATGTTGCTGCTACAGAGGATTATAAAGAAATGATTTGGTTACAAAGGTTTCTGGATGAATTGGGTAAGAAGCATGAGTTGGGTAGCTTATACAGTGACAACCAGAGTGCCATACATCTTGAAAAGAACTCTGCATTTCATACCAATACTAAGTATATATAGCTCAAGTACCATTTCATATGGCCAGCGTTGGAAGATGGACAGTTGAAGCTGAAAAAGATACATACTAGCCAGAATCCTGCAAATATGTTAACAAAAATTGTAACCAGGGAGAAATTGTGAATTTTCTTAGTTTCAATTGGTCTTCAAGTATGATGAAGAAGATGAGAAACAACGAGGTCCAAACTTGAGTCATTGTCTAGCAAATGAAGCAACAGTGGAGTTGCTATAATCAGTCTCCAAGTGGGAGATTGTTGGGTGTGGAGCCTGATTATCTTCTGTATTCGAAGGGTTTAGCCAAATATATACCCCAGGAAGACTGTACAACCCTCCACTTCGGGGGGTCTGGGGCGGACTTGTCCCCCTCCCGGGGGTTCGGTGGGGCTAATCCCCCCCAGTTGGGGGTTCCGGGGGCAATGTCCCCGGAGCTAAAAATAGATGTAAAATTTCCTTGTAAAAGTCTAGTAATTTCTAGTCAAACTGGGTCGTTCATTAGGCGGTTGATATGACAGTAGAAGTTATGTTTAATTTAGGGTTTCTTCCATAGAAGGCAACCCCTCACTATATATGAGGGAATTGTATTATGTCTACGTAGATTTGTATTCTGAGTGAGGAAGAGAGAGGAGCTTGAGAGTGAAGAGGGAGTTATAGTGGATCTGCTATAGGTTGATTCTCTTCATTTTGCTAGATAATATAATAAAAGAAGGACTGGCTATTTCTCCGTGGACGTAGCCCAAACTGGGTGAACCACATATATCTGTGTCTCTCTTGCTTAAGCATTTTCTATTTTTATATTTCTGCAATATTCTATGTGTTCCATTGTTCTGTAATATATAATTTTCTAACATTCATTTCAAATTTAGAGGATAGCTAAGTTTTCAATTTTTGGATGATTCCACATTCATTTCCAATCAACAACATATCATCTGTATACAAGACCAAACAAATAACACAATCACCAACTAATTTGAAATACACATAGTGATCCTCTCTTCTCCTTGTGAAGCCTAGTCCCAATATACAAGTATCAAATTTTTGGTACCACATCCTTGGTGATGCTTTAAACCATACAATGAATTGTTTAACTTGTATAATGGCTCTTTCCTTCCTTTCAAATAAAATCATTTTAGATGATTCATCTAGATTTCTTCTTCCAAAATATCATAGAGGTATGTTGTCTTCACATCCATTTGTTCTACTTAGAAATAAAAATAAGAAATGACAAACAAAAGAAATATAATAGTATTTAACTCAGAAATATAATAGAAAATATAACCAAAGTCAATCCCCTCTAACTAGGAATAATCTTTTTCTACTAACTAAGATTCATATTCTCCACTCTGTTTTCTGCATTCAATTTCTTCTTAAACACCCATTTACTACCAATGAGATTTATTTTAGTGGAAAATTCCACTATATCCAAATCCTCATTCGTTTTCAAGGCTACCATTTGTTCAACCATCGATTTTTTCCAAAGTTTTCCTTTCCTAAATCCTACGCCTCCCTCACGTTTATAAGATAGTCATCAGTAATGAAAAAAGAAAAATTTGGATGGACTTAGGTGAAGTATGTATTTCTAGCTTCCTTCTTTTCCAAACTTATTTGATCAATGCTTAATTTTGTGGTTCTTCTTCTTCTTATTCATGTTCTTCTATAGAGTCTAATTTAATGATCATCAAATTAATACAATGTATTCTCTAGTCTTTCTTCCTTCCATAGCACTTCTTGTTTGACAAAATCTTTGACTTCTTTATGTACTCCATCTTGAATATAGATTTCTTTCTTAGTTTTTGGTTCCAAAACTTATAAATTTTTTGACCATATTTATATCCAATAAAGATACACTTTTTAGCTTTCTTATCTAGCTTACTCTTATTCTCTTTTGGAATGTGTACATAACCATCACAACAAAAAACCCTAAAATGTTTAAGATAATATTTCTTACCAATCCATACATTATGTTGAATTTTATCATACAAAGTTAACGAGGGTGATCTATTTACCTAGTAACCCACAATATCCAATGCCTCTTCCTAAAATCCTATCCTAACCTGACACCATTGAGCATGCTCCTTACTTTCTCCTTCAATGTCTTATTCATCCTTTCTAAAACTCCATTCTATCGAAGTGTGTATGGAGTAGTCTTATATCTTTCTATAGTACACTTCTTATAGAATTCTTCAAATTCATTCCCTAGAGTTTTCCACCATTATTTGCCTACATCACCATAATTTTCTTATCTATCTGATTTTCCATGAGAGCCTTCAACTCTTTGTATTTTTCAAATATTTCATATTTTTTCTTGAGGAAATAAATCCATGGATTCTTCAACAAAGTCATAAATAAATGAGACACAGTACACATATTTACCTAGTGATGGAACTAACACAGGTCCAAAAACATCATTATGCATCAATTGTAATGTTATCTCTGAGCTTGTAGAACCAGAGGAGAATCTTACCTAATCGTGCTTCTCATATAAACAATTCTCATAGAAATCTAAATCTAAAGAGAAATTGTACATAAATTCTACGATACAATTACCATGCAGTACTCAAAGTCCCGTCTCTTTGATATGTCCCAATATTTGATGTCAAAACATAATATTTTATTCAAAGACCTTAGAATTTTTCACTTCTTTGAATCCACTCTTAGGAAAAATGGATCTATTACATTCATTACTATGAGTGCTTCCTAGTAGCTTATACAAATTTCAAATCCAAACTCCCCTTAAATACCATTTCTCTTTGAACCATCCTACAAGTATCATTTCCAAACATTGTTTTTACACTTGCATCCTTGATCATTCTTACAAAAATCACATTTCTGACAAATCTTAGGATGTGTAGAACACTAGGGAGTGTTTTAATCCTTCCACCCAAGAGATTTGAGTTGAATATTCCTTGTCCTATTATTCTAGTTTCCATGCCAAATTCTAGGAAAACATCACAACCATCATATCTTTCATACTCACAAAACCACTAACTATTAGGAGTTATATGAAAGGTTGCAACTAAGTTGACCAACCATGATTCATGATCTACAAGTATACTTGAAGAAGTCAAGTACACATCCCCTCCTTCATTTAAGTATGCTTTTTCTTCTATAGAAGAAACATCTTCAAATCCTTTCCCTTTCTCGGGATTTTTAAATCTACGAAATTCCATTCTTTTCCACATCTCCAACATACCTTAATGAAATTTTCTAGATATTTAGATCTTCATCTATATTTAGATATCCCACTAGAGGACCTACTTGCATTTCTATTTTGGTAGCATCCTTTTACATAAAAGGAACCTTTATTCTCTCTTTCTATTTTCTTCCATCTCAGCTCCTCTGATAACAAGGATGAAACTATTTCATTGAACTTAAGGTAGTTGCATTACTACCTCTGACTACAACCAAACTATCTCATGAGTGAAATAAATAACACAACAAACTACAACACTTATATTCATTCAATATCTTAATATCAATAGATAATAGTTGAATTAACATCGTATTGAAGGTGTTCAAATCCTCTGTCATCGAGTCTACGTCCTTTATGCTCAGGATATATAACTTTTCTTGTAGGAAACGTTTGTTCACCGAGGACATAGACTAATAAAAATCCTCTAACTTGTTACAAAAATCCTTCATTGTAGCTTCACCTAAAACATTTAGTAATATTGAATCCAAGAGACAAAATCATAATTTTCTCTTCTCCTTCTTATCCAACATGGTCTAATATTCGATTGACATACCTATTGTAGCACTACAACCACCCTACAAAATGTTTCCCTGCACCCAATTTCGGAGCCTCGCTTGAGAGTTTCACTTGATGACTGCACACATTGAGATTCACTCTGTGAGCGTAGGTGAGTCTTTGCATCCACCTTTCTTGTTCATTTCATCCAAGTTTTTGCATGTTGATGGGAGTGTCATGCTTGTGACCATGTTCTAGTTATACCCAAAATCTTCACTTCGTGTGTACTTGTTGTGTTCACTATGAAAACATTTTTCGCACTCACACACAGAGTCACATTCATCATCGCACAAGTGTCGTCACGGTTGACTAATGAATAATCACAACTGTCGCGCTTGTCACTTGCACCGTTTTTGGTGCACTAAGATGTCTTTTTACAGGCAATCTTAATTCCTACATTAATTGTCAACCTGAGGCAAGTTGTTTTATTTCAAGAGTGTTAGCACTATATATGCAGTGAATTTAGAGGTTAAATAATAACAAATCGTTGCAATTTCTAATGAATATCTTCTTCAAACTCAATCGAATCAACTCTTAAAGAAGTAATTCTGAAATAAATTCATAATGCACTCTGCAATTCTACTTAACCTATCGTGGAAGGAAATAGATCTGAATACAACTTGTAAAGAATCATGCTTGGCAGTCATAACTAGAATTAAAGCTAACTCACTCACTCATGAAAAAGAATTGGAACAATTAACAACAATGGTAATTGAATAAAAAATAATAATAAAACATCAAATCCTAATTAAGTAGCTATTCCAAATTGAACAACAAATCTGAATTGAACAATAAATCTGAATTGAACATCAATTCTGAATTGAACAACAATTTTGAATTGAACAACAAATGATACAAGAATAAAAAATATTATCTGAATAGCAAATGACTGTAGAAGCATAAAGCGATTAATTCTATTTCTGGAATCTATGATACCATTACTTGAAAGGAACAATGATCTGAGTTGGAACTAGCATAACCAATTCAATCAAAAGTATTACTCGCATATAACACATGGATTAATCTGAATCTCGAATGAACAAAAAAAGAAAACTGAATCAATAATCCTTACAATAATCAAAGGTAATATTAACTTAACATTAACAAACAATCAAGAATGAAATTAAAAATATTATGACACAGGTGAAGTAGTAGATCTTCTCTTAACTGGGCCCAAAATCACTAGAAGTCTGCTAAGAGATACTTAGACTATAAGTATGATTTAAATGCAGTCTTTTTTCATTAATATAAGTAACCAAGTTACAACATCCAAAATAACAATATTATATGTCAAAAAAAATAATTACAAACTGTGAAATTCTGAACTCCATGCAGTTTTGCCTTTCGGCCTTATATATTACATTTAGAAAGTAAATAGATAAAAGCAAATCCTCATGATCAGGGGATCCTGAGGATTTCACTATACTTGATCTGATTCTGTCATAAAATAGTCATTGGTTTGTGCAGTATTCCACTGTCCTGCCTTGCCTCTGATGCCATCACTTTCCCTTATGAGATGCTTTTCTTCTGTCGATTGGGAAGCTATCACTCAATTTGTGACTTCTGCACATAAACATAGTAAAAATCATTTTTTCCTACTTAGATTCTTCTAATTTGTTACTGATTACTTTTACTCGACATTAGCTATTATTTCTTCAAATTTTATTCATAAACAAAGATAATAATTTGAGGATGAGTGCTTAATAAAGTGATTACCAAGGAGAAAGCATACCTTTTTCTTGACCCAACATACTCCCCAGCTTACCTTGTTGCATGACCTCATGTAATTAAATAGTTGAGGTGTAGCTAAGTTAGGGAATAGGCAGGATATACCTCCTCCTTATAAATTATGAAGCCAATTTTCTTCTTACGTAAAGAAAAACCCTGTTTAACATCTTCATCCCTCAAGGTGTAGTCACATTGATACTTATCTGGAGGATACATATGATTGGGTTTCTATATTGACATCCCATCCATTCAGCCCCCATGGTTATGACCATGTTACTGTACTTATGGGAATGAGAGGAGGCAGCTTTAAAGTTCTGGTATCCAAATTGTTCTCGGTTTCTAACAGTAATGCTAGAGACTTCCCACCTTTGTCTGGCTGCACACAAGGTTTCCTCCTTAATCTCTTGGAAGTACTCATTTCTAGCTTGTATAATATCCATGTGAGATGGCCCCTATTGGCCCACAACACCATCTCACTTCATGAATTGCTTATGCCTGACCGAGAGATGCAAGGGTTTGGTAGGTTCCCCTCTAACCCATAGGTTGATTCCATCCTCATGCTTTCTATAAGTATTGTGATCCTTGCCCCACTTGAGTTAGTTAGTAGAAAAAGAGAGAAATTCCTGGAATTGAAAATCCCCTATAAAGGGGCCAGGGTTGTTGTCTCAGTCATCTTCTAGAAAGAAATTGTGCATATAAAGTTCATAGAGAAGGTGTTGTACCAACTCATTCTATTCTTTGAAGCACTTGACAAATTTTGGGGTAGTTTTTATTTCCACAAACTTCCCAACTTTAACAACTTTGATTTTTAGCAGGAGGTATCTTTCAAGGAGGAATAGGGCATAATTTTTAGCAGGGGCTCTACATGACATGATGTCTGAATAAAGAGAGAAGACAATTTCCAATTAGTCTTTAGCCATTTGTAATCTGTCATGTGCTTTCTCAACCTTTTTCTGTTTAGCTTGTACTAAGCAAAGGTCTCATCCTCAGTCGATGTGAGGGCCTCAAACTTTTTCTTTAATTCTTGATGTATACATAGGGGCACTACCTCCTCCTTGTGCTGGGTTAATTCGTGTTGAACCTTCAATATTTCATTCTGTAGTCTCCTAATAAATTCCTCCCTTAGTAAGGGAATAGAAGTAGGTGTCTCCTTTATTTGGGCATCATTATCTTGTTGTTGAGTGATAAAATGTGCCTTTTAAAACTCTTATTTATCCCACATTAATTGTCAACCTGGGCAAGTCCTCTTATTTCAAGAGTGTACATAGTTTGTGGTGGCTATTTACTCAAGAGTAATGTTTCTAAATTGCAGTACAATGCTTTCAAATACAAGAGTAAACGAATGATTTAAATAAAACTCACTTGCAATTAAAGGAAACTCAATGCTCTGAAACTAAATCATTTATTCAATAAAGTAATAACAATTATTAGTCAAGGATACAATAGCAATAACTCATTCATTGTTTAACTGAAGTAAACTAAATCAAGCATAAATAAGATCCTCAATTTGAGAGCTTTGACAGTAATAGCCAATGTTCTTTACAGTTGTTGACCTCACACACAACACACTAAATAACCAAATTGGAAATGACAATGAAGTAAATTAACAATACCACTACAGATGATATAAATAAGATAATTCTATTAACTATAAGAATGCTAAAAGGCAAAAATAGATGATTGCAAAAAGTAAATGAGTAGCAAAGCTATATAATAGAAATGAACAGCAAAGCTTATGTGACTGCAATGAGCAGCAAAACTAAGTTACTGAAATGAACAACAAAGCTCCATAATTAGAATGAACAACACAACAATATACTTGCAGAAAGCAATGATCTTGTTATGATAGAAATGAACAACAACACAACTCAATTGTAGAAGGTAATCATTTAAAAAAACCACACTGTATGTTATAGGAGAAGCAAGTAGATTCACTAGGAGCTGGGCCCTTAGCCACTAGTGAATACCGCTGGATTACTTCAGGAGATGCGAAGAAACAACAACTGTTTTATATATTAATCATTGCATAATCATTACAACAAGTTCGTGCTCTGCTTCAACAATGAGAGTCAATGATCAAAGTTACAATTTCAATAGTAATTCTCCCATTCCTCCTATCCTATCCTATCTATCTCTAATCTAATAATCCATCTAATTCTCCATAATTCCCATCTCATAATCTCCCCTCCTTTGATCTATGTTTTGATTTAAATACACAGAGATAAAAGAGAAGTTACAACTGTGATGATTACAATATGATTCCCATTACAAAATTGGATTGTTCTCAACATATTGATAAACAAGATCATATCTGAAATATTTTCCCATCAGCATTCAACAGGAACAGGTTGAATTTGGTGTTGCAACTGAGATAATTTGGAAAATGGCCACAACAACAATCTGAGAAAAACTTCTTTAGAGAACCTTCCATTTCTCTTAGTACTAACTAAATTTGGGAAAAATGCTAACTATGAAACTAATTTGGTCCGTTCTGAACGAAACCCATGTTTCAGATTTTCCAGATTCTTCTGCATTTGCCCGAACAATTCAATACAAAACTGTCACTTCTTATTCCAACGAATTTCTGAGTTGGCACATTTAATGAAGAGCCAGAGATCAAATCTGCAATATGGAAAATATCTTGGAGGCTAAAATGGTGAGTGATGCTACAACCAATTTATTAATAAACTATCATTGGTAAAAACATGCATAATAATCAATTTATTAAAAATAAATGAGAAGAAATAATATTTATCCATAAGAGCATAAATAATTATAAAATGGGATTATATGATAAATCATGATAAATGACATGATAAAGAAGAGTAGAAATGGATGAAATAGGTGTTAACAAGCGATAATAATAATGACATATTAACGGCCGAACACTTGTATCTCTGTAGGCTCAGTTTAGACAGTAGCCTTGGCTACTTCTTGAGTTATGCAATAATCAATTAGGATGCTTTATTCAACATCGGTTTGAATGGTAACATTCACAGTAGGGTAGTCCATTTAAGTCTCCTAGAACAAACAAAGGAGTCTTCAGTCTACATTTCAGTGTCCTCTACAAGACTTGGCTCTCTCTGAGTTTCCTTTGAACAGGCCAAAAGAATCTCAGTTTGGGTTCCAGCATCCTTTCCAAAACAATGTTCTATCTGTCTTCTTGTGGTCTCTTTTTCCACTAACAATGTAAACTTTGAAACGGGAACTATAAACTCAAAATGGGAACTCTGGCCCAAACCCCAAAAAAACATCAAAAACAGTGCTAAAAACGAAAAGTGTGTATACTGGAACGATGTTTTTTTTTTTAGGTGCCAATTTTGAACGTGTTTTAAAAATGGTGGTGACTACGAAATTTACTACGAAATTTTCGTGCAAAATATAGCTTCAAAACGAAAGTGATGCTACTGGAATAACATTTTTTTTTTTTTAGGGTCAATTTTCAAACTTTTTAAAAAATGCTAATAAAACCAATTTTTTATGTCTCAAACAAAGTTAATTTTTAAGGAAAAAACACATTAATGTTTCTAGTAGAATATCATTTTTCTTTCCTAAGTATAAATTTAACATGTTTTCAACCACACCATGCTAAATACAAAAGAAATTGAAATTTTTTCAACTATAAAATTAAAAAACCATGACATTATGAACA
>APFE031599226.1:32620-62438 GCA_000404065.3 Pinus taeda | reverse complement strand
AATATGAATAAGATGACGACTTCAAAAACTATCAAATTTAGAAAATAAATTTTCACATTTCACACACTAGAAAATTAAAAGTAAAAAAATAGGTCTTTTAAAAAAAAAGGTGTGATGCAGAATACTCACTTTTTAAAATCAGGATGAAAATCACTACCATTCTAAAACTTGATTTCATCCTTGAACATGAAAAAAATTAAAGTTCCAAAAACCATGTTCTAAAAAAAACATGTGTATTCTGCATCTCCACTTTTGAAAATCATGTCATTTTTTTGCTATCTCTACGAAACGAGTAACAGTATCAGTTCCCGTTTCAAAGTTTACATTGTTCACTTTTAATTTTTTGGTTATGATGGCATCTTTTAACCACTATCTTAACTGCCTAATTATTCGCTTTTGTTTTCTATATTTTTTTAGCATTTTTGTGAGCCTGTCCTTGTAGGACTTCTTTATTCTGGGACTTCCAACTGGTGGTGGTTCAGCTGCATTTTCCTCAGGTTCATGCTCAAGTGGTATTGTGTCAGCGTCAGGGAGGGTTTCAACTAGAATTGTATCTCTCGATGGAGCTTCACCTTCTAGTTCTTCTTCGACATGAATTTTTCTCTTAGGAGACCCTAATACAATGGCTTCTCCTCAGCAATTATCATTCTCCAAGCATTCCTCTTGGTAGTCCTCGTCCTCATGGAACTTAGAAAAATAGTATTGCCTGGTTGATTTTCATCTCCCAGGATCTCATCTGCAGGATTTTCATCAGCTGGGGGTTCCACTGGACTAATATCTGCTGTCTGATTTTCTTCTCTAATAGCTTCTTCTTCATGCATCTAAGCTTCAAGGGGTTTTTCCACAAAAGGGACTGGTTCCCTCTGTTCTTCCAAAAAATCAGTAAATGGCAGGGTTTGATCACAACCAGTGCTATCAGCATAGATAGACTGGCTGGGGGTACAATTATTTCCTTCCACATTCTTATATTATTCTCTTCCCTCGCAAAACATCCCCATGTTTTCCAATACCCTAGACACCTCCTCCTCATAGTGTTGCAAACGGGTATTCTACAGGCTTGGAAGTGGTGTGAGGGATGGGCCGACCTCATTCATTTATATTGGGGTATGCTGCTGGGACTTCACCCATGCAGAACGTCTGTGTTTTGTTGGGTTCAAAGACATAGAGGAAATTTTCCTCTTTAGTGTACTTCTTGGACCTAGGGTTCTAGGCCCGTGCTATTCTGCTACTGGGCTTTCTGGAGGTGAGGCCAAAGTAGGATTTACAATATTTTCCTAGGTTAACTATTGTTGGGCTAGTCCATGTATGATAAGAAACTTAATCAGTCTGTGATGACTGATGATGGCGCATGGGTCCTTACCTTTCCTAACTCGTCAAGTGATATCATGCAATAGAGAATTCAAATAAAACGACAAATTAACTAAAATTTTATGTTTTTGGATGGCTAGCAATTTGAGTTGATGGGGCTTGACCATATCCGGGTGACCATCGCATGTGATGTACCATTTCATGATGACTACCAACTCCTGCCATGGCTCTCTTGTTTGCGCTAATTGCTCATTCGGGTCCTAGAACACTGCAACTGCATTGTGCAGAAGGACATTCTTTTCTGTCCACTTTGTTTCCTCAACTGGAAGTCTAGTGACTTTGGTTATGACTGCTTTTGAGACTATTATATCCCTACCTCTTACTGTGGTGCTGCCATTCTGTAAATTCTGCAAGAATTCGAGTGTCATTTCTTTATGACATCCCTACAATTTATTCATATATTGCAGCCATCCTACGCGCTAGAGAATTGCATGAGCCTGGTCTAATACCATGAGTACTATGGGCTCATTTCGAATAGCTCTACCTACCATGGCTTTTGAGTTCTTGTGATTGGTTCTTTGGCATGAACTTCTCCTTCTCTTTCGCAATTTAGAACAACAACAAAGATCATTAAAGCAATTAACAAGAAAATGACATTGATTTGGGAATTAACAACATATACAGTCAGGTTATTTATCTCATCAACCATTTTTTATGCAGGCTCATAATCAATTCGCATTCCATCCATAATGGTCATCTTCGTTTCTCGAATCAGAAATACCTCGCTAATTATTACGCATATCTAATCGTCATGCAACCTTTACCCAAAAATCAATTTAATAATTTTCAGACATGCTATTCACATGCAGACCGGCCCCCTACAATGGGAAAAAGTATGTCCATGTCCATCAAGCATGTGAAACACAAGTGCATGAATTGAGGATTCATAAATGAAAACAACCAATCTAGAAAAGTGACGCAATTTATGACAAAGCAAGTAAAGTAAGACATGTATTAGAGGTGAAAATGGTCGAAAAAAGATTAAAAAGGATATCTAATTTATTATGTGAAAATATTTTGACCTCAAGAAGTATTACTAGTAAACGCATAATTGGCGGTAAGTAGTAATGACTGTCATGAAATGATTGGACAAATACAATATAATGAATATATAACATAAGTTGCCATGCATATTGGCTTGTAAGAGTGTTGTTCAAATGAGAAACCTTCTTAGAAATGAATCCATACGTGGAAATATAATAGAGAGCATTTGGCAGTATAAGTTAATACTCCAATACCATAAGCAGAGCCACTAATTCTAGTAGGTGTTCATAGCCTCAACAAGGTTTCTTTTTAACCCCACAAATGAGCTAGATTCCTCCTTTTAGTATGTAGCTGATTCTTCTTTTTCTGCCATAAAGAGACCACTATGCTGGCATGGTGACCAGATGATCATAGTGTCATTCACCAAGATATAACAAAAAGATCAGGTTGGCTCGTAATGAGACCCCCTGTTCCTCTGACAATTTTTAATCATCAAGAAGGTCACTACCTTGGTTTGGTAGCCAAAAATGGAATGTCACTTGTTACACCTTTATGATCATGGTAGGCTGGCTCATGATGAGACCCCCTATCTTCTTTAAGACAATGTTCATTGCATTTGCATATTTCTTTATTTTCATTTTTCTCATATTTTGATGTTTTTATAAAAATAGGGAGGCTCATTTGCTCTTTAAGAGTCAGGGATGGTGTAAGAAGTAAAAATATGCCAAGGAAACGGTATACTTTTACCCCCATCTCATCATTTCGAAGGGATTTGTCCATTTGAAAGTGTCGCAAATAAGCCAGCATGGTTTTAAATAATGAATCATTTTATGATGTGTCCCAAAAAACATGTCTAGCAAGTCATCATAGAGATGCACCATATCAACTTTTGGATAAAGATAACCATCAAGAAGCTTCATAAATCATAATAGCGTTGACATTACTGTTTTTCTTTATGTTAGGCACAAATCTACTCAGATGGTGTTTATTCAAAACATAAAATAAAAAGAAGATGAAATAATGATTAACAATGAATCAAAAAAAGAAATCACAATTCGTCCTAAAATAAAAACAAAAGTGTTGTTCAATTGATTAAACAACAATCGTTCAATCATTTGAACAACAAAATAAAAAACTAAACGAAATTATTGTTCAAATGATTGAAAAACAATCGTTCAATCAATTGAACAACAAAATCGAAAAGAACACATGAAAGATTGTTGTTCAAATGATTGAACAGTAATCATTCAAACATTTGAATGGAAAATATCAATAAGAAAAAAATGCAAAAGTGTTGTTCAATTGATTAAACAACCATCGTTCAATCGTATGAACAACAAAAATTGAAAATAAAGGCTCAAAAGTGTTGTTCAATCGATTGAACAACAATCATTTAATTGTTTGAACAATAAAAATTGAAGCTAAAAAGTCAAAAGTGTTGTTCAGACGATTGAACAACAATCGTCCAATAATTTGAACAACAAAAATTGAAAAATAACAAGTGCAAAAGTGTTGTTTAATCGATTGAACAACAATCATTCAATCATTTGAACAACAAAAATTGAAAAATAACAAGCGCAAAAGTGTTGTTCAATTGATTGAAGAACAACTGTTCAATTGATTGAAGAACAATTGTTCAATCATTTGAACAACAAAAATTTAAAAAAAAAAAATTAACAAAAACAAAAAAACAAAACAAAAACAAAAAAAAAATGCAAAAAGTGTTTTTCAATTATTTGAACAACAAAAATTTAAAAAAACAAAAGGTGATGTTCAATCGATTGAACATCAATCGTTCAATCATTTGAACAATGAAAATTTAAAAATGAAAAAAGTGTTATTTAATCGATTGAATGATTGTTGTTCAATCGTTTGAACATCGAAAATGTAAAAATAAAAAATGCAAAAAGTGTTGTTCAATCAATTGAACAACAATCATTCAATCCTTTGAACAACAAATGTCAACAAGAACATAGAAGTGATATTCAATCGATTGAATAGCACTTACCAAGCACTTAAAACAAGAAAAATCCTCATATTTACATGGTGGTTATCTAACTGAAGTATATATATATATATATATAATATATTACAATTATATATTATATATCCATATCTAATCTTATCTATATCTATCAACTCTATATCTATATCTATATCTTATTATATATATATATATATTAATATATATAGATATATTTATATATCATATACTATAATCTATATCTATATCTATATCTATATCTTAGATAAATATATATTATTAGAAATATTAACACATTATAATGATAAAAAAAAACTTTTTTGAGAAGCAGGGTCATCACTCTCTGCAGCTAAGAGTTGCATGGAGGGGTCCTCGCATACCTGCTGGCAGAAAGACTCCTTGGTGAGTGGTTTGGGGTAGAGATGCACCCAATGCCCATTCACCTCAAAATAATGGCCAGACTCGTCAATGGTAGTCAAAGTAAGAGTGCCATTGTTATATACTTTTTGAATGTCATAAGGGCTGAGCCATCTTATTTGCAACTTTCCTAGAAAGTCCTGGAATCTAGGCTCGTAAAGGACTGCCCAATCCCCTTTTTGAAATGTCTTATTTTTTATGAAGTTGTCGTGCCACTTTGTCCTTTGTTGCTGAATAATTGCAATCCATTACAAAGCTAGCAGTTGAGCTTCATCTAGTTCGATGATTTGTTGAAGTTTCTTGGTTTGGGCTTCTCTTAAATGCATCCCCACTTCTTGAGCCATTCTTAGAGTATTTATTTCGAATTCGATTAGAAAAATAGGCTCTTTGCCAAACATGAGATGGTATGGAGAGTATCCAGTAGTATTCCTTCAAGTCGTGCGATAGGCCCACAAGGCCTCTAGCAGTCTAGTAGCCCAGTCTCGCCAATGTGTTGAGACAATTTTGGTCAGAATCACTTCAATGACCTTATTGGTGCTTTCAACCTGCCTGTTCACCTGTCGATTATACAAGGAAGTGATCCTATGTGTAATGTGACGATTTTTGAGAGTGGTAGTAATCTTGTGTCCTACGAATTTCCCTCCCCCATTTGTTATCACTTCCCGCGCTAAACCATACCACATGAATAGCCCAAAGAGGAAGTTAATCATGGCTTCATCTATGGCTCTTGATAATATACTATTTCCACCCATTTTGTCACATAATCTGTGGCAGCCAATATGTAGGCTTTCTGATTTGATGGCGGATGGAATGGGCCAACAAAGTGCAACACCCATCGTTTGAAGGGTTCTATGACTAGTTGGGGTGGTAGCAAAATTTCATCAAATTGACCAAGTCAGCCCATCCTCTGGAAACTATCACAAGCCTAGGCATATTTCTTATCATCTTTAAAAATAGTGGGCCAATAATAACCCATCTATAGTACCTTATGCCTTGTCCTTCGATCTGTGAAGTGACCTCCGCAGGGCTCATCATGGCAAGCTTTCAATATTTCATAAATCTCATCCTTGCAAATGCATCTATGCATACACATGTTGGACCATGTGTGGAAAAGATATCCATCAATCTAAGAGAATCGGGCGCTACAACATAACATAAATGTTCATCCCAAAGCTTGGGATGCTTGCTGCAATAGCAAAACCAAAACCATACATCCATTCTTAATTCCAAAACCACATTAAACATAAACGTGTTGTTCCTGAGCCTCGTATTTCGAGTGACTAATATCAATGCACCTCATTACTTTAAAAAGGATGTACCTACTTTACCAAATCCCATTGATCAAATGGCTACTTTCTTTACAAATTTAATAAAACTATGTGGACTCTGGTATAGTTTAGCCTAAGTTCATATCTCCTTCTCTATGCTAATTTTTTCTCTCTTATATTTAAGTTGGTATTGACTATTTATTTAAAATTTGAAATAAAAAAATGATTTTAAATTTTATTTCAACTTTTTTTAATTATTAATAATATTATAAAAATAATAAAAATAAATTAAATTTAAAAATATTTAGGGATAATTTCCTTATTTTAATGAGAAAAACTACTCTAGTCAAATTGGGTTGATTTAGTCAAATTGGGTTGATTTGTTCAAATTAGTATGAAAAAACAAATTACTAATAGCATTCATAATTGTGTATCTAAACTTAAACTTGTTATTATTGAGCAATTTCGTGAATATAAACATTTAATCCATTTCAATAAGACCAAGATTATCTCAGCCACCCATATCATATTATCAAATAATCCTTCAAAGCTCATAAATATTTCAACAATTTAATGACTGAGATAAATTTATTTATTCTTTAAAAATTATTATTAAACAATCTCATGAATATGAACATTTAATTCATTTCAATCAAACTAGAATATCTCAACTACCCTTTATTAATAACATCACATCATCAAATAATCCTTCAAAATTGATAAATTTCGTACCAATTTCATCATAAATCCTAAAAACTTATAATTCACCATCTCCCGAGTTTTTTCTCTTATTTCTTCCTCCACTCGTTTTTATTTTTAATTATTCCTCTTCTTCTTACTTTTAATATATTTAACTATTTTATATTTCTAATCCTCAAACTATAGTCTCTTTTTCAAAACCATTTCTTAATCATTAGTGTTGGACACATATATTATAGGAAATTGTAAAGAGAGAAACATGTTGAAAGATGAAACCAATATTTACTCTTCTGTTGTATTAAATACGATTTTAAGCTTAATGAAAGGCATCCCATTCTAGAACTTTATGTACAACAATGCTGTCAATGCCTACTAAGTCCATGTTTATTTGTTTTTGTGTAGTCTACCAAATCCTTTAACGAGCATCATTCCTCATTTGATGTTACTACTTATCATATGTGTTTCCTTCAATGGCTTCAACCCATGAGAAACTCTAAATCATATGTTAAGACCCTTCTCCAATGTACTCCATTATCACATCATATTAATTGGCGTGTTCTAATAACTTCAACATGTATTTTGTCTCGCTATGCTCCAATGAATCTACCATTATGAAGAAGGGGAAAACAATTTGGATCCATGACTTATCAACTGGACCACTCCTCCCAAAGAATTTTACTCCTACACTTCAATCACTATCATAATGAATAAGATCCCACGATATTGCATTGGCCTTCATCATATTCCTCCTTGTTTCTAATGGCGAGCTTTAGGTGGCACCCAATAACTCTTGGTTTCAATGGAAACAAGACAAATGTGTTGCTCAATTAGGATTTATTTCCTAGGCCCACATTTGATACATCTAAATCCTTCTTAACTATCACCCTACACTATTTTTTTTCTCTCTCTCTCTCTCCCTCTATTTAAACTTTTCCATAGTCTTTTAGAATTGGAGTGTTTCTTTTGATATCTTTTATGGTGGATGACTCCACTTGAATATATTGGCACTATTGTTGGAGGTATCATATTATATGTGATTTAGAGCCTCATTGAAAGAGAGATTTAGTGGGTATGAATTCATTTGATTGGTTTACCAATATGTGACAAATTGCTTCTTCTTTTGTTTAAGATGAATCCCATATTTATTTATTGACTACATAGAATGGGATTGAACACTTGCAAAGGTAAGTTTCTAAATAAACAAAAGTTAGAATTTTGGTTACAATAATAAGCGAGAGACAAGACAAAGTTGATATGGATTTGTCCTTGTTTTATTTGTTTACATTTCCAATAGTGACAATTGTTTAAAGTTGAAGTAGAAGTCCTTGCTAACTATAGATATTTTATTTCCACTAGAGATTACTATTGCAAAGATCTTGTTTATGCAAGCCTTAGATCAAACTTTATTTCAATGTGCACTCCCTCGTCTTTTTGATTCGTGTAGTGGTAACTAACAAGGAGAACAAAAAAATACTCATTTCCAATAATTTATTGGATGGCATTTGTGAAGGAGAGGAGAGTAGTAGAACTAAGAAGCCTACATTAGACAAGTAGCTAGCCATATGAGAGAAAAAATACAATACAAATTATGCGCTAATAACTACACCAGTAAGTGAAGAGGTGAACCATCACAATACTTCCATTATATATTCTTATGACCTGCTCTAAATAAGTTAAAAGATTTGTATGAATCATACTCATAATTAGAGTTTTTGCAACTATTGGTGAATCTATTGAACCTAGAGTTGAAGGATGATGACACCATGGCCTTATCTTTTATGATGAAAGCCATTAGGCTTAACATAGATGCCACTAGAGTGAATATATATTTTCCTCTCACATCCTTCATTGATGTATTATAACCTACATACACTCACTACTTTGAATCCTTACAAGCTAGTGGCGAATTGGAGACATTTGATTCCTTGGTGGAAAACATTGTAGAACATGAGAAAACCTTTGTCAAGAGAAAGATAACAATCCATTGTAGTGGAAAGGCCACATCCCTTTCTTAGAAAGGGATGAATTAGTCACATGATTCTTCTAGAGGAGAAATAACTAAAAGAGAACATGGAAGAATGAACTTCATATTTAGAGGGGATAGGCACAAAGAAGGTAAGAGACCTAATATTCACTATGTCTATTATGGTAGAAATGGGAATGATGCATAAGGATGTGGAATTCGCTTGGATAAGATCAAATGAAAACATAATAAAAAAAGTGACAGAGATAAAATGCTAGATCCAACAAAGGGTAAAACACCTCATTATGTTCATTACATTGTTTCCCATTGCAATATTGGAGTAACTAAATTATTTGTTTCATACTTCATTTATGGCTTGGAGAAATTCTTGTCTACTTAACACTAGTGCAGCATGCCACATGAACTTCTGGAGAGACTTATTTAAATATTTTAGTGATAGTGTATAGGGCATAGTATTTTTTCTAGATAAATAAAGTCTCAAACCTTTTAGACTTGGGACTATCGAGCTTAAAATTCTTCCATTCCCTAATTTTCTTCTGGATGATGTACTCCATCTTCTGGAGCTACAAATAAATTTATTTTCCCTTATATGCATTAGATAGAAAGACCACTCCACACATACATTTGAGGGATAAATATAAATAAGGAATGTCTCCAACAATATGGTTTCTATGACTGGAGTGGCAGATGAATGATTACTAAGGATGAAATAGGAAACTTCTCATGCAAAAAATTATGCATAGTTCTCTCATAACAATGATGGTACATTTTCATATATTCTTATAAGACATGCTATATTTGGACATATTAATTATGATAACCTTTATTTTCTAAAAAAGAATAGTATTTCTAGTTTATCTAATATTCCTAGAAAACTAAAGCAATGCGATGCATGTATCATTGTAAAACATTGTAAGAAACCCTTCCACAGTTCCAACTCTAGAGCATGTATAAAAAATGGAATGATACATTTTGATTTTGTGGTCCCATGCATGTTCCATCTACAAATATAAATAAATATACAATTACTTTTATAGATCATTACAACAAAATGTGTTAGCTATACTTGTTGAAAAATAAATCTCAAGCTTTTAAAACTTTTAGAAATTTTCATGTATGAATTCAAAATGAAGTCATAATCACATATTGGATCTCTTCACACTAATAATGGAAGAGAATATACAACTAAGGAATTTGAAAGATATATTCTCCAAAATGGGATCCAATATCAGACCATGATACCATACAATCATCAATAAAAAAGTGTAGTTGAAAGGAAGAAAATGGTTATCTTCAGTATGGTTTATTCCATGATGATTTTAAAAAATGTAAAGTTGATGTTTTTGGATAATGCAGTACTATATATAGTATATTTGGAAAAAAGGTCTCCATCTTATTCTCTTAAAAATAAGGCTCCTCATGAAGCTTGTATTCATTCAGTAAGGCATCTCAATGTCTTTGGTTCCGCCTGTTATGCCTTGATTCTTAAATAGAAATGTAGAAAGCTTGATGTAGGGAGTCAAAAGTGCATATTCAAGGAGTGTTCAAATACCACAAAGGCATAGTGTATTTACGATGAAGTAAACATGAATTTTATTCACTCCAACGATGTATTGTTTCGCAAATTTCTCAAGTTGGAAAAAACCAATGAGTGGAAACCTTGAACATATAGATAGATTCAATCATGTAAAGTCATATCAAGAATTCAATGATGATATTCCACATATTCAAGTGGGGATCCCCATATTGGATCAATCTTTAAAACATCCTTTCTTTTCATACCATCTATTGTCACTCATTGCATTATGAATTTTCAGTTGATCAAAGTTTCCAAAGAGAAGTGACATTTGAAGCCATCTTCTAGACCACAGAGGCACTCAGTGCCAAATCAAACCCTCTCCATTGCATAGTTCTTAGAACAGGATTTCCAACGATATATGGAAGTACGAAAATGGACTCATGAAGAAGAAATTAGTGTAGAGTGAAGATACCCTTACAAAGCCAGAAAACAAAGGAAAAATGGCTAAGGGCCAGGCTCATCGCAAATCGCAATCGAGGCCTTACTGAAGCAACAACAAGGGAGATATCAGAGTCTAAGATTGACAGATCACCGATATCACAAATTGCAAGGTGATGGTCCATTGCAAATCGAAAATTGGGGCTCTTCTAAGGCAGCGACAGGGGTATACAACAAAATTTGTGAACTGTCAATCGCCGATATCACAAATAGCATATCGGAGAATAGAGGGGTTTTAGGGCCCAAGACATCACTATCAGCGAATCAGCATGACAACAGGGATACAACTCTCAAAACATTACGATATCGCTTTGTTGCGATAATAGTTTTAAATTGTTGGGGAAGGCCGAAAACATTTATCA
The DNA here is from genome assembly GCA_000404065.3 of Pinus taeda. Classification (NCBI taxonomy): domain Eukaryota; kingdom Viridiplantae; phylum Streptophyta; class Pinopsida; order Pinales; family Pinaceae; genus Pinus; species Pinus taeda. Next base: position 51,355 of record APFE031599226.1, on the reverse strand, counting down.
AAGGAAATTGACTCAAAAATAGGGATGGGCAAGCCTTTTTCTCTCTCCTTTGGGGGGCCATGTGGAAAAGCACCATTGGTCCAGATGAATCCACATGGTAGCTGACGTCAACATGATGTGGTTGTATGGAGGACATGTGGCACGTATATTCAGTATTTGCAGGGGTCCTATGGGGGCATTTCCAAGTGACATGTGTCACCACTGAGTAGGTGCCACATGGCACTGATGATGTCATGAATCTCGCAATTGGTGATCATGCAAAGCAAAGCCCCTCCTCTGTTAAAGTCCCCCTAACTTGTGATTGTGATATGTGGGAACTCCCTAGATGTGGTATTTGATACAAAGGAGTTTAACAGTTGACGAGTCTGTCCCTTTCAAATGTTGCATGCTCATTTAACATCCCTCATATCTAGAAGACCTAGATTGACCCTGCCTAGATCAACGGCTCCAAGGCATTTTCGCCCCCCCACCCATTGCCATGTTTCCCTTTATGAATGGGGGGTAGGGGGTCCCAAAAGTGATTTCCCTACTAAACCCCTCTTCTACATGTCCGTCTCATTATAATTCCCCATCCCCCCCCCCCCCCCACTTACCACTTACTGCTCATGCCCCCCTCCGAAAACCACTCGTCCCCAACTCTCTCTCCCGTATGGCGAATGCGATACCTTTAGTGAGCTAAACCCCGCACATCAACGATCACAAGGGTCTAGAGGAAATACCAATAGAAAACATCAAAAATCAACAAAATGTGAGATTTCATGTGTTAAATGAAAAAGTTCCCCGGATTGGATTTTAAAGGCTCTAGCACTTTCAGGCTAAGCACCTAGTTTGAGACCCTAGTCATATGAAGAATATTATAGAAATGGGTTGAAGCAAAGGGGCCTAAAGGGGATTGAGATTCACATGTTTCACAATGTTTTAGTGATAGGGGCCAGCATTGGAATGTCCCCCATATCACACCTTAAGCACATCACTAGGCATATCAGGGCATCGATAGGACAGTGCAGGACTTTAAAGGCGTGACAGGTTGATAGTTGTGGATTTTAAGAAAACAGGTGGTGCATTCAAACCTAGATTGGGCTAATCCATAAAGGCCCATTATGTCACAGAACTAGGCTTAGCACTCACTGGAGTAAAAAAGGACTTAATAGCTCAGGAGGATTTAATTATCCCGCATGGTCTCCCGTATAGAGGGGAAACGAGGTACCACCTAAGGCTCCTCCACTTTAGTACCACAACATGAAATCGATATTGCCCATTCCCGGCTTTAAAGAGTGAATGATACAAGCAGTAAAGGCTGAAATGATAGGGGTCAGCTAAGCAACACAGAAGGCCATACAAAGAGTGAACTACAACCTAAAGTAGAGGCGATCACGGGGATGGGCACTAAGATATTTCATTTACATTTCCATCTGATTTTTTACTTATTTGTTGTCCTGTAACGTGCCTCCCTTCAATGAGGAAATTAATTATGTAACTTTTTTGGGCCACAGAGCCATTCCTGGCCGAGACAGGTAGTCAACCTGACAGCTAAGATTCGGCCAAATACATTTCTACGTAAAGAATGTTCAATGCTCCTCCTCTTCAGATAAATAGGAGGAAGAAACACTTCATAAAGGTTCATAAATTCTAAAGAAAACACTACATGTTATTTTCAGACTCTATGGCTTTGTAATATAGATCTTTCAAAATATCAAGTAAATGGTGATGATTCCCCCTTCAAGTATTATAGTATGTTATTCCTCTATTAAAACCCATTATGTTTATGTTTCTTATCTGAATTCATGCAATCATATCTGCTAGAAATATTTCAAACTCCCTTACTGATTCATTTGTATCGACATTGTTAATGCATGTGCCTGTATGGATTATTGAAATTATATCTTTAAATCCGCTCTACATGAATCATATTATTCAGTCCCTCCTTCATCAATTATATATGCCTGTAACTCAAATAAGTATAGAAATTATTAATGCCTCAAGCTGTATGTGTTAAGTTTAGAATTATTGAAGCTTTATGCTCTATGTGATGAATTTCTCTTTCTCCTTATCCTTTCTCATTTTCTCTACTAAAACTTATTAAGTTGTAAGTCCTTGAACTACTCAGCCTCCACTATTTTATGCATATATTTCTGCGATTTTTACATGTGAAGAACTACTATCTATATATAGATATATATATATAATATATATATTTATATATATATATATATTATATATATATATATTTATATATATATATATATATAATATATATATATATAATATATAATATATAATAATATAATATATATATATATATAATAATATCGAGAGAGAGAGAAGAAAGTATATATGAAGGTCTCCATTTTACTATGTACCATTTGAGACACTCAAAATCTAGATGTGCCCATGCACTAGTCTTGTAAGCAATCCAAGGCTATCTCTGGGAGCTACAACACCATCTCACCCTCATGAAGTCCTAACTACTTCATCGGATAAGGATGATACTTTGAATGATATTATTGAAATAAATGGAAAGATCAATCTTGATACATCACCATCTCAGTCAGTGGACCAACCTAAGGCATCTTGTAAAGATCCTGCAATGTGACTTATCAAAACACTTGAAAGTGTATATCCTAATGAGGTTAGAAAAACAGGAATTGGCGTTTCCACCAAATAAGATGGAGGTGATGTAGATAATTCCAATTCAAGTGATGTACATGATATGGATGTTTTAAATGATTGTGAATCAAATATATGTGTAAATTTTGAACCAACTTCCTTTGATGAAACCAATACTCATGATGAGTGGAAAAGTAATAGTGTAGAAGGAATTTGATTATCTCATCAAGAATGGGACATCAAAGTTGGTGGACCCTCAATTTGGAACCAAACCAATTGGATGCAAGTAGGCCTACAAGAAGAAGTACAAATTGGATGTCTCACTTGACAAGCACAAAGAAAAAGTCATGGAAAAATGATTTTCAAAGAAAGAAGGAATTAATTATGAGCAACCATTTTCCCCCATAGAAAAATGGGCCACCATCCACACGTTCTTTTCATTCATAGAACATAATGGATGGAAATTACATGAAATGGACATTGTGAATACCATGTTTTTTAGTGGATACTCGAAAGACAATGTCTTGATCTCTCAACCAAAAGGCATTGTTGTCAAGGGATAAGAAACAAAGGTGTGAAAACTCACTAAAACCTTATACAACATGAAACAAGCACCACAATCCATGTATGAAAATTTATTTGAGCATCTTCTAACATTAAATTTCAATTACTTTAATCTTGATGGTGCAACTTTGTTTTTTGATTAATTTGGGAAAATTGTTGTATGACTTGTAATGTGTATATATCATATGTTGATGATACGACATAGGTTTTAACCCTGTATAATTAATTCCTACGAATAAAATTTTCATTAAAAAAAAGTTGCAACGACAAACAAATACGTTAACACAAATATTTTGTCCTAGAAACCCAAATTTGGAGAGTTAATAAGATATTTTCAATATATATGTTATTTTGTATGAGATTACAATACAATATATATCTTGCAACATCCATAAACTACCAATCCATTTACCATGTATTAGAATGGAAATATAGTTCCTTAATTAAAACTCAAAACCATGGGAAGAACCACCATGCATCAAAAAAATGCTAAAGGAAAAAAACATGCACTGTAAAACACCAAAGCAAATGCAACAAACTACCTAAATTGTTTTGGGGGTCATTGCCTTTGAACCCTGACATAAAGGGCTTTAACTCGAACCTATGAATATTTTTACAATTCCCAACATAACATACAATGTGTGGGGATAGTCTTGTAAAGAATATCATGCATACCCAACATTCTCCCACTTGTTGTTTTTCTTTGCACATAGGTGGTCAAAGGAGTACATGATCAATAGTCCAATGTAATAATTCCCATTGTTTCTCCACACCAAGAGAAATTCCTAGTTCTCACAAATTTTGTTAATGAATCTACACCATTCTTCAAAATGTATACCTTCACTAGAAACACATTGTTTTCTTCAACAATCTCTCTCACAAAGTGATATTGAATATCAATACACTTTGACTTAGAATGGTACAATGGGTTATTCACTAGGAAAATTGCACTCTTATTGTCACAAATTATCATCATAGTTTGCACCAACCCAATACATAAACATACACTCTACAATCATATTGCTTCCTTACTTCTATGAGTGTCTGCCATGTATATAAATTCTATAGTTGAGAGTGTCACTACCGATTATCTCTTAATCATCCAACTAATTTCTTCTATAAATAGGATAAAAACATACCCACTTGAATATCTTCTATAATCCATATTTAGCCGAGTTCACATCAACAAGCCCATGTATTTCCAAAAAGTTGTCCAATCATAGTCTTCCTTACTAGAACAATCCATAAGCAACAATTCTACGAAAACATGTAAAAAAATTCTTTACTATTGTCCTTCCCTTCTTTTGACATATACCTTCTCAATACTCCCATTGCAAGTGCACTACTTGGCCTAGTACAAACAATTTTGCATACATTAAAATTCCAACCACACTGGCATATGGTACATGGGACATGCCCTCTTCTTCTTCCTAGATCTCGGGACATTATTTTATAGATAACTTTAAACCGAAAAGAATAGGCATCTTCATAGGCTTATATTCCTACATATTAAATATCTACAATATTATCTAAACATACTTCCTCTCATTTAACTAGAGTTTCTCGTTTGATTGATCTCTTTTAATTTCCATGCCCAAAATAAAATATGTCGCATCAATATCCTTCATTGTTGGGTGTGGAGCCTGATTACCTTTTGTATTCAAAGGTTTTAGCTACATGTATAACCCAAGAAGATTGTACACCCCTCCATGCGGGGGGGGGACTTGGCCCCCCCGCGGGGGTCTAGGGGGGCTAATCCCCCTCGGTTTGGAGGTCTGAGGGCCAGTGGTCTCCCGACGGGGGTTCAGGGGCGGTGCCCCTGAAGCTAAAAATAGATCTAAAATTGCCTTGTAAAAGTCTAGTAATTTCTAGTCAATCTAGGCCGTTTATTAGGCAGATGATCTAATGGTAGAAGTTATGTTTAATTTAGGGTTTTTACCCTAGAAGGCAACCCCTCACTATATATGAGGGAATTGTGTGGCGTCTATGTAGATCTGTATTCTCAGTGAGGAAGAGAAAGGAGATTGAGAGTGAAGAGGGAGTTACAATGGATCTACTATAGGTTGTATCTCTTCAATTTGCTGGATAATATACTAAAAGAAGGATTGGTTATTTCTCCATGGACGTAGCCCAAACTCGGTGAACCACTTATATCTATGTCTCTCTTGTTTTATGTGTTTTCTGTGTTTATCTTTCTGCAATATTTTATGTGTTCCATTTCTCTGTAATATATATCTTTCTAACAATTGGTATTAGAGCCAAAGGTCTATTTGGCTGATAAACTCGCAAGAGAGAAGGGTTCCTGGTTCGAGTGGGAGTAATGGTAGAAGATGGTAGCTTTAGGGTCGAAAAATTTAATGGTCAAAACTACCAGTTTTGGAAGATGCAGATGGAAGATTATCTGTATCAGAGAGATATGTACCTACCATTGAGAGGAAAGACAAAGAAGCCGACGAGTATGACAGACACAGAATGGGATATTCTCAACATAAAGGCACTTGGAACAATACAGTTGTGCCTAGCAGCATTGATAGCGTTTGATATTTCAAAGGAAACGACAACAGAGGGTATAATGTCAGCATTGGCCAAACTATATGAAAAACCCTCGGCCTCAAATAAGGTATTTCTTATGAAGCATTTATTTAATATGAATATGTTAGAAGGTGGATCTTTTGCAAACGATTTAAATGATTTTAATACAGTTACAAGTCAGTTAAGTTCTGTAGAGGTAAATTTTGATGATGAAGTTAGGGCTCTGTTAGTTCTGTGCTCATTGCCAGAAAGTTGGAATGGCTTAGTTATGGCCATTATTAACTCCGTCTCTAGATATAGTATTTTAAAGTTTGATGATGTTGTCGGTGCATCCTTAGTGAGGAAATGCAATGGAAAAGCTCCGGTGAGACATCAGGTAATGCTTTGACTGCAGAGACTAAGGGAAAAAAAATGCAAAGATGAAAGAGCCTAGGATATCACAGTAAGTCAAGAAAAGGCAGATCCAAGTCCAGATTGGGGATAGTGTGCTAGAAATGCGGGAAGAAAGGACACCTAAAGAAAGACTGCAAGTCTCGAAAGGGAAAAGAAGGAGATGCACAACAAGAAACTAATCATGAAGCGAATGTAACAGGTGATGTGTTGCAAGATGCTTTTATTCTTTCATTAGAAAATATTGTTGATGCCTGGGTGGTAGATTTAGGGGCCTCATTCCATGCCACACCTGATATGAAACATTGTCATGATTATGTTCAAGGAGATTTTGGACAGGTTCGATTGGGTGATGAAAAACCCTATAAAATTGTTGGAATGGGTACAGTTCTCATAAAACAACAGAATGGAAATCAATGGCTATTGAAGGAGGTAAGGCATGTTCCAGATCTAAAGAAAAATCTGATTTCAACAGTGTAGTTGGGAGGTGAAGGTTGCTAAGTACATTCACAAATAAAACCTAGAAGTTCACTAAAGGATCCTTGGTAATAGGGAAAGGAGGAAAGGTTCGTAAATTGTATTTATGCAATGCTATTTCTAATTCTGTTAATGCTTTAACCCCTACAGGAGAAGATACGACATTGTGGCATCATAGGCTCGGGCACATGAGTGAGAAGGGGATGCAGATTCTTCACTCAAGAAATTTGCTGCCAAGTTTGAAGCGTGTTGATTTAAAATTATGTGAAAATTGTGTTTATGGAAAACATAAGAGAGTTAGATTCCTTAGAGTTGGGAAAGAAAAAAAGAGCGAAAAATTAGAGCTTGTGCATACAAATGTATGGGGACCTGCTTAGGTATCATCTCTTTGTGGCTCTCATTATTAAGTTACTTTTATTGATGATGCAACTAGAGAAACCTGGATTTATTGTATTCGAAATAAATCTGATGTATTTGATACTTTCAAGAAATGGAAAGCTTTGGTTGAAAATGAGACAGGAAAAAGGTTGAAGTGTCTCAGATCAGATAATGGGGGTGAATATTGCAACAAAGAGTTTGATAGGTACTGTTCAGAGAATGGAATTCATAGAGAGAAGACAGTTCTAGGAACACCATAAGAAAATGGTGTGTCAGAAAGGATGAATAGGACAATCATGGAGCATGCAATGTGCATGAGATTGCATGCAGGATTGCCTTTGCAATTTTGGGCAGATGTTGTAGACACTGTTGTTTATCTAATAAACAGAGGGCCTCCAAGTTCCTTGGATGGTGGTATTCCAGAGGAGGCATGGATAGGTAAAAAGGTAAACTACTCATTTTTAAATACTTTTGGTTGTGAAGCCTTTGTCCACATTAATAAAACAAAGAAAATAGAACAAAGCTTGAGGAAAAATCAAAGAAATGTACCTTTATTGGATATGGTGTTAATGATTTTGGTTATCACTTATATGATTATGAAAATCACAAAATCATTAGGAGCAGTGATGTAATATTCAATGAAAAGGTCTTGTATAAGAATCAGTTACAAGAAAAGAAACAGGAAAAAGAAAATAGAGAATACACAAAGCTTGACGATGTCACAGGAAAAGTGATGGTGCCTGAAAATCATAATGATCAATAGCTAGGAAAACAACCACAACATCAACAAGCACCTCAAACACTTGAAAGTGGTGTTGGAAGATCTACTAGGATAAGTAGACCCCCTGAACAATACTCTCCTTCATTATATTATGTATTGTTGACTGATTGTGGTGAACCAGAATGTTATGAAGAGGCAGTGCAGGTAGAAACTAGGAAGAAGTGGGAGAAAAGCATGAGAGAAGAGATGGACTCCTTAGCACATAACCAGACTTGGGACTTAGTCAGGTTGCCTGCGGGTAAAACAACATTGTAGAATAAATGTGTTTACAAGTTGAAGGAAGAAGATGGAGGTAGAAAAAGGTATAAAGCTAGACTTGTGGTGAAAGGGTTTGCAAAGAAAAAGGGTATAGACTTTGATGAGATATTTTCTCCTATTGTGAAAATGACTTCAATCAGAACTATTCTAAGCCTAGTAGCTACTGAAGATTTACATCTTCTTCAGTTAGATGTAAAGACAACCTTTCTCCATGGGGATTTGGAGGAAGAGATATATATGCAGTAGCCACAAGGATATGAGGTAAAAGGGAAGGATAAACTAGTGTGCGGGTTGAAGAAGAGTATGGCTTAAAATAGGCTACAAGGAAGTGGCATCTAAAATTTGACAGGTTTATGTCTGAATAAGGTTATACTAGATGTCACTCTGACCATTGTGTTTATCTCAAAAGGCAAAATGATGGCAGCTATATTATATTGTTATTGTATGTAGATGACATGCTTGTTGTAGGTTCTAACATGTAGAAAAAAATGGCTCAAAGGAATTAGCAAACTCATTTGCAAAGAAGGATTTGGGTGCTGCAAAACAAATCCTTGGTATGAGAATAACTAGAGATAGAAGAATTGCAAATTAACATTGTCTCAAAGTGAGTACATAGAAAAGGTGTTGAAAAGGTTTAATATGCAGAATGCAAAACCAGTTAGTATACCTTTGGTCATCCGTTTCAAATTAAGTAAGGAGGCGTGTCCTAAGACTCAGGAAGAAATGGCTCATATGCCTGAAGTTCAATATGCATCAGCAGTTGGAAGCTTAATGTATGCAATGGTCTACACAAGACCTGCTATTGCACATGCAGTGGGAGTTGTAAGTAGGTATATGAACAATCTAGGAAAAGAACATTGGATGGCGGCGAAGTGGATTCTCAGATATTTGAGAGGTACCACAAATCAAGCATTATGCTTTGTTGGTTCAAACATTGCTCTACAAGGATATGTTGATGCAGATATGGCAGGTGACAAAGATAACATGAGGAGAACTACAGGATATGTGTTTACTGTAGGTCAAACAACTGTCAGTTGGGTCTCAAAAGTACAAAGTGTTGTTGCACTCTCAACAGTTGAAGCAGAGTATGTTGCTGCTACAGAGGTTAGTAAAGAAATGATTTTGTTACAAAGGTTTCTGGATGAATCGGGTAAGAAGAAGGAGTTGGGCAGGTTATACAGTGACAACCAGAGTGCCATACATCTTGCAAAGAACTCTGCATTTCATACCAAGCGTTCTATACATATTTGGGCACTGAAACCCCAATCACATATGTCCATAAACCAAGGGCTTATAACTCCCTAAAAGTGTTACTTCATACCCTAAAGGAGCAAGGTCAACTGATTACATCATCTCCCAGAAGTTCTCCATGAAAAACTACTCAGAACTGGTCAAAACTGGACCATACAAACTGCTTAGTGCTAAGGGTGCGATGCATCTCACTTGCCACATGCAAAAAGTGCAATGCATACTGGAAATCCCTTCTATAGGGTGTGATGAGTGAGAGTACAAATGGCAGAGACAGTTTGCAAGGTGGATGATCATGGAATCTTCCAGAAACTTCTCCTGTGACACTTGCCTCTCTGAATTCGCCCAAGGATGAGTAAGAGATCATGAAATCTCCAAGTGGAATTCAAAACTATTAGAGAAATGACACTAATCACAATCCCAGAAGCTGACTCACGCACCTGCAAACATCTATATATGGATCCCTCATCCCAAAGATCCAAGAGGCTAGAATCTTGTATTTTGTAAGGAAGTGTTGTTGGTTTCATTGTGGAACATCATAGTGTTGGGTGATCTAAGCTTTTCATGAGGTGAAGAAGGGCTTTCATGCTGGGAGGATGACGATGGGTCAGATCAATGGGTTGTAATCCTCTCTTCTACTTTCTATCAATAAAGTTATTTGATTTTTCCTCCACATTCTGGTATGTTTGAGTTGATATATGCATTTGTGTGGTCAATATATATATGGTCCTATATTGTTTATGATTGTAGATCTCTGTTCTTTAATGGTATTATGCTGCTTTGACTTTACAGGTGCTCTTTGAAGTGGGGTAAGCAAGGGGGAAGCGCAAAGATCTATCAAAGGGGAGAGGAAACAAGCAAGGAGCCAAGCGAAAGACTAAGGTTGGTACTCTCTGCTTCTCTCTCATCTACTTCTCATAAAGGAAATTGCAAGTAACTTTAGTTTGTTTGTTTCTAAGATAGCTACTCATATTAGTGGGACTAGCAGATCTGAATGGACACTAGATTTCCCGATAACAAAATGGCCACTCCACTAGGGAGAAAATAGTTTGTTTCCTTGTCTATATTTGTTTGCTTTATAAACTACAGACAGAGCCTAAATTTAAGCCAGCTAGCCTTCGAACTGCATTTGCTATGCAAGTGCAAAGTAGATCAATGCTACCTCATTCCATCTTTGGGTTTTGTTTATAAACTGAACAATTGATTTGAAAACATCCTAATTGACCTGGTGGTGGCTCAAGTAACCTCATTAGATCAACCCCTATGATTTGTATTTACTGACTATCATTAGCTCGGCCTAAATCCCTGAACTAAGTTGCAAACTGTGACCATCGCATTATATCCTTTAGGCAATCTGGATGCATCACACCTCCCATGTGCAGTAGGTGAGATGCATCCCTATTTCCCTGTGTTACAGGTGCGATGATCAGATAAGACTGTTTCTGCCTCTAGATTTTGGTTTTTCTTCACTCTCTTCAGCTTTATTCAGGAGATTTGTTGTCTGTGATCAGTATACCACTATTGAAACTCCCTTCCTTTGCATTATTCAGCCTCCATTGTACAAAGAATTGTGAATTCTTTTATGTATTTTTTTCCATTTACAGTTCTCCTTTACAAAGAAGTAGCTTAATCAAACTATTGTCTTTTGATTTGGAAGTGTCGCAAGTGTCATTTTCAGTCAAAGAAAAGAATCCTACTCTGTTTGATGGTCGATTACATTGTTACTCTTGTATTTGATTTGAATTGATAGTATTTCAAGTGTCGAAGGCAGTTTTCAAATTGAACTTGAAAGAGTCGCCTTTGTCTTCCTTTCGTATTTTGAAGAGAAAATTGTTAGTACTTTGGATTTGAAAGAAAATATAATTCAGATTTGTACTTAGCATTCTTTTTGTCATTCACACATTAAGAAAGTGGAGAACAAATACATGCATGTGCATTTGCATTTAGATTTCTTGTTGATTTTGATTTAGGACAGTGCATCTAGTGTGTCCTCTCTGCTCTATGTTGAAAGAATTTCGCTTCTCTTTCCTTAGTAGCTAGGATTTTCATTGCAAAAAGAAGAGTAAAGGACTATTTATCATCTTAGATTGCATTTTTAGGAATTGTATATCTACATCACATGGTGAACCTTAAAGGAAAACTTCTTAAGAAAGATCAATTGTAAAATAAATTCAATGAACATAAAAACGCTTTGGAACCTAATGCACAACATTTAGAAGTCTAGGCTAGAGACGTATTCTAGCGTCGTAAAGCCTGGTAACTATCGCTTTCATCGTAGGTTGGGTGATTCCTCCTCTTTGAGATGACAAGTGCCAATACAGACTTGTGCTCCCACGTACCCTCGAGTATATATTGGGAGACCACAATAGGCTACATCCTTTATCCTGAGGGAGCCATGTCTGCCGCCCTATCGATCGCAATGCACTGAACACAACATTCGGGAAGATTCACTGCCGTACCGTAAAAGGTATTCTACAATTTTGTGATTGGTTTGGTAATCCCTATATCTAGATTTCTAGAGTAGTCTCTTTTGTCCCTCTTCAGACTCCTTAAAAGAAAAGGTCCATCTGAGCATTTGCCACTTCAGGCTCATGAAAAATTGAAGGCGACTAGAGTCATCTTTAGCTTTTTCTTGACTCTTAAAAATTGAAAAAGCAGGTTGTGTCCAAGCGTCATAAAATTTATTTTAATTGGAATAACGTCACTGCTCCCTCATTGATCTTAGGTTGAGAAAATGGATTCCACTAACCAAGGATTTCCCCTTGGGGGAAATCCTAGTCCTTTCTCCTCTTGGGGAGATGTTGGTGCACCTCATATGGCCACATTGTCCCTTCCAACACTGACAATTGACCTGCCAATATGGCTCTTCTCAACCTCTGTCGTTCAAATCATCATGATTCCTGAGAATTAAATCAGTAACCAGATGATACTAAAGTTACCCCCAAACCTTTTATTTCGTTTATTTATCCCTCTCCTCCTTCCTCTTCGCTTGGTAAAGTTGGTAAAACTAAAAACCAAGTAACTGAGAAGAAGAAGAAAGGGAGGGAGAAGAAGAATAAGGAGCCAATGGCCAAAAGGGGCAACCATACATCGTCTGGTGAAAATCCACACACTACACCATCCAGACCTAAATCTCCATGTGTCATTTGGGAAGGAGACCACTATCATCGAGATTGTCCTTGTATCCCACAGATCTTAAGGGATTGGTCTCCCCACTTGCACAATCCAGTGTCCTCAACCTCTGACAATCATGTTGAGAGTTCACCGTCAACTAGTGAAAACGAAGTCACTAGACAAAAAGGAAAATATAAATTTCCTTGTATACTATGTGAAGGCGATCATGCCATACACCGTTGTCCCTTCCTAGACGAAGCTAAAAGAGTCTTGGATAAGCATCCTGCTTCACCGCTACGGCTTCCTCCTGGATACAAGAAACTCTTACCGAGTCAATCGCTAGTTGAAATCTGGCTGACATGCCTTTATGGTCGGTTGAAGCATCTATCATTGAAGATAAAACCTCTAAGTCCACACTGGACCAAAGTAAACAAGTCGAGATGGTAGTTGACCCAGTCTTGTCTTCGGGAGGTCCACCTTTAGATGATACAGTCACCAAAGAGAATGAGAACGACACTGTTCAAATCCTCTTCATAAACACAGACTCAGATGAACATGGGGGAAATCTACCCATTCCTTTACTGCAAGAAGGAAGTTCGTCAGAGTCATATCTGGTCGTTTATTCGGTCCCACCTCCAAGCAACCTAGTCGTTTCCTTCGACTGGAATCTACTAGGCAGACCCCGCCTACCATCTAATGTACCATTCCGAATCATAGTACAAGCTTACAGAATGGTCATGGTCGGTACTATCATAAATGAAGGGGCTTCTGTGAGTATCCTTTCCTCAACTGCTTGGAAAGCGCTTCGTTCACCATCGCTTCTACTTGAGATGCGAAATCTGACAGGCTTCGATAAAGGAACCAGTCGACCGTTAGGGATCCTTCCAAATTTTCCTATAACTTTGACAGGAAAAATTGTCTATCTGAACGTAATGGTAGTCCAAGGACCTTTAGATTTCAATCTACTCCTTGGGCGTGACTGCATTTATAGCATGGGAGCCATTGTCTCCTCACTTTTCCGAGTAATGTGTTTTCCACATGAAGGCAGAATGGTCCAGCTCGTAAACGAGCTTTCATTCCCTAGTTCACACATAGCTAATAGTCGAATACCATCCCTAACTGGTCTTTTTATGCAAGGAGTGTCTCATCAATCTCCAGTCCATCCACCTGATGAGTGTGAGTAATTTAGTGATTATGACTGAAACCCAGGGGGCATGCACCCTGGTCTGCTTCAATAGGAAAACTTTAGGTATAGTGTAGGTTACCACGGAGGATATATGACTAGTCAGACACACCCATCCATTTAGGAAAATGGGATTAGACTGGAATAAGGTTCCTGTTAAGGGATAAATCCCCTAGGGTCTTGGATTGATACTCTAGTAGACTCGAGGTTGTCTATACAGAGAAACACACATTCCATACAGCCATAATGCTAATATAAGAAAACTCTACAATAAGGGACATAGCTAAGGTCCTACGTTTGAGAAGAGCCTTCCAGGGTCCAAACCCTTCTTGGAGTTCCTTTTGCTCCTTCAACCTGCAAAACAATCAATTCTAGAAAGTACAACAGTATATGGACTAAACATCATAAAGAAATCATCTTCATATTATAATGAAAGGTAGTTAGTTATGCAATTAAACAACCATTCATATATGAATCATAACATGGATATCATAAACATGAAGAAGATTTATATCGGGAACAAAGACATGTGTTTCTTTTATTATAGACAAATAAAGTACATAAAGGAATAATTTCACTTAATTCGTCCTTTCACAGGCTCCAAGAGGAACCGTCTCACGGATTCGTCCAGTCTCAAGACTTTAACAAACTCCTTCCATGGCTTACTCCATGATATCTCAAGTAGTAGATAGACATCATCACACAAGGAAACAAGGGTTTCCTGTAAAATGAGGGCAGTGCAGGAGGCACTAGGATCTTCAGACCTGGTCAGGGAAATCTTAGCATAGTAATCTTTCTCTCTCTTCTCTCCTCCCTTAGGCCTTCCCATTGAAGCCTTTTATACTTCTCCCAAAGTAGCTTTTTAGTTGAGAATTCATTGGGAACAGTTGGGCCACGGGCACTAACAGGTAATCAATAGGTGAAACCCGTGATCTCTGCCTGAAATTAAGGAGATTTATTTATTTTTAAGTGTTTTAAGACATATACACGGGTTGGGTATACACATACCCGCGTACACACGCGTTTAGCTCAGGGAAATGACACGTATAGGGAATAAAACACTATTTTTTAAATTTTGGGACCAGGTCTAGAAGGAGGGGTTTCCCTAGGCCATGACTGCAGCATCACAAACCTCAAGAGTGAGATTTGGATCTATAACAGATGCCCCCTAATATATGAGGTCAGAAGGGGTACATGATGGTTGAAATGTATTAAGCAAGCTCATGGAAAGGAAATCTATGGAAAACTGAGAAGGACTTCACCAAAATTCAGCCTGCCAAGCCACAAATCGAGATCAGAAAGAAACACTGTCTGAGGTGGGCATATCCATGCTCAGAGAAAGTATAGCATGTCCATATATCAAGTACAAGTAGATCCACTAAGTATACAAGTATAAATGACTGGAAAATACATAATGGATCATCTGATCATGATCAAACAAATACATGTCTGAATATCACATATAAGAAAGTCAATGATGCTGAAGGATGAAGCGGATCACTGATATCAAAGACTGATCCCAAAAAGTACCAAATGCATTGGGTGTGGAGCCTGATTATCTTCTGTATTCAAAGCTATCGCCACATTGGACCCCAGTTCAAAATGGGGGTGGCAACGCCGCCCATAAAATATTCGCCGTAGGGGGGGCAACTGCGACCTTTGGGGAGCCCCCCCCCTGGTGGGGGGTTTCGGGGGCAGCACCCCCGAAGCTAAAAACAACTGTAAAATTGCCTTGTAAAAATTTATTAATTTCTAGTCAATCTGGGCCGTTCATTAGGCGGATGATCTGATGGTAGAACTTATTTTTAGTTTAGGGTTTTTGCCCTAGAAGGCAACCCCTCTCTTTGTATGAGGGCATTGTATTGAGGTTGTGTAATAGAGGTGTATTCTCTGAGCGAGAAACAAAGAGGTGAGACTGTGAGAGAAAATAGAGGATATTACAGCGGATCTGTTGTAGGTTGTGCCTCTTCATTTTCTTGGATAATAGAAAGGAAGGACTGGCTATTCAGGGTGGACGTAGCCCAAACTGGGTGAACCACATATATCTGTGTCTCTCTTGTTTTATGCATTTTCTGTGTTTATATTTCTGTAATATTTTATGTGTTCCATTGCTCCATAATATATAATTTTCTAACAACTGGTATCAGAGCCGAAGGTCTATTTGGATGATAAACTCATAGGAAAGAAGGGTTCCTCATTCGAGTGGGAGCAATGGTGGAAGCTGGTAATTTAGTGTCGAGAAATTTAACGGCCAAAACTTCTCACTATGGAAGATGCAGATGGAAGATTATATGTATTAGAAAGATCTATACCTACCGTTGGGTGGAAAAGCAAAGATGCTGATGGGTATGAATGATGAAGAATGGAACCTTCTCGATAGAAAGGCACTCGGAACAATACGGTTTTGCCTCGCAGCGTCGGTCACCTTAAACATTTCGAAGGAAACAACAACAGAGGGTTTGATGAAGGCGTTGGACAAACTATATGAAAAAACCTCGTCCTCAAACAAGGTATTTCTTATGAAACGGTTATTTAATATGAAGATGTCAGAAGGTGGATCTATTGTAGACCATTTAAATGATTTTAATATTGTTACAAGTCAGTTATGCTCTGTAGGGGTAAACTTTGATGATGAAGTTAGAGCTCTGTTATTCTTGTGCTCATTACCAGAAAGTTGGAATGGTTTAGTAATGGCCATTAGTAACTCTGTGTCTGGATCTAGTACTTTAAAGTTTCATGATGTTTCGGTGCTATCCTTAGCGAGGAAATGTGACAGAAAAGCTCTGGTGAGACATCAGGAAATGCTTTGAGTGTAGAGTCTAGGGGAAGAAAAATGGAAATAAGAAAGAGCTCAGGATATCGCATTAAATCAATGAAAGGCAGATCCAAGTCCAGATTGGGGATAGTGTGCTGGAAATGTGGAAAGAATGGACACCTAAAGAAAGATTGTAGATCTCAGAAGGGAAAAGAAGGAGATGCACAGCAAGAAAAAAATCATGAAGCAAATGTGACAGGTGAGGTGTTACAAGATTCTTTCATTCTTTCTTTCGAAAATATTATTGATTCATGGGTGGTAGATTCAAGGGCCTCATTCCATGCCACACCTGATAAGAAATACTTTCATGACTATGTTCAATGAGATTTTGGACAAGTTCATTTGGGTGATGATAAACCCTGTAAAAGTGTTGGAATGGGTAAGGTTCTTGTAAAACAACAGAATGGAAACCAATGGCTACTAAAGGAGGTAAGGCATGTTCTATATCTAAAAAAAATCTGATTTCAATAGGTTAGTTAGGTGGTGAAGGTTGTGTGACAGCTTTCATAGATAAATCTTGGAAGGTCACCAAAGGAGCCCTAGTAATAGAAAAAGGTGAAAAGGTTTGTACATTGTATTTATGGAATGGTATTTCTAACTCTGTTAATGCTTTAACTTCCAAAGGAGTAGATGCAGCATTATGGCATCATAGGCTCGGACACATGAGTGAAAAGGGGATGAAGATTCTTCACTCAAGGAATTTGTTGCCGGGTTTGAAAAATGTTGATTTGGACTTCTGTGAGAATTGCATTTATGGAAAAAAGAAGAGATTCAGATTTCTCAGAGTTGGGAAAGAAAAGAAGAATGAAAAATTAGAGCTTGTGCATACATAGGTATGGGGACCTACTCAGGTATCATCTCTCAGTGTCTCTCGTTATTATGTTACTTTTATTGATGATGCAACTAGAAAAACTTGGATTTATTGTATTAAGAATAAATGTAATGTATTTGATACTTTCAAGAAATGGAAATATTTGGTTGAGATTGAGACAGGAAAGAAATTGAATTGTCTTAGATCAGACAATGGAGGTGAATATTGCAGCAAAAATTTTGATAGGTACTGTTCAGAGCATGGAATTCGCAGAGAGAAGATAGTTCCAAGAACACCACAAGAAAATGGTGTGTCAGAAAGGATGAACAGAACATCATGGAGCGTGCAAGGTGCATGAGATTGCATGCAGGATTGCCTTTACAGTTTTGGGCAGATGCTGTAGATACTGTTGTTTATCTAATAAACAAAGGGCCTTCAAGTTCCTTGGATGGTGGTGTTCCAGAGGAAGCATGGACAGGTAAAAAGGTAAACTACTCCTTTTTAAAGCCTTTTGGTTGTGAGCCCTTTGTCCATATTGATAAAGAAAATAGAACAAAGCTTGAGGCAAAGTCAAAGAAATGTACCTTTATTGGATATGGTGTTAATGATTTTGGTTATCGCTTATATGATTACGAAAATCACAAAATAATTCAGAGCAGAGATGTAATATTCAATGAAAAGGTCTTGTATAAGAATCAGTTGTAGGAAAAGAAATAGGAAAAAGAAGACAAGGAATACACAGTTCTTGGTGAAATCACTAAAAAAGTAAAGGTGCTTGAAAATAATAATAATCAACAACCACAACAACAACAGCCACCACAACAGCAGCAGGCACCCCAAGCATCTAAAAGTGGTGTTAGAAGATCTACCAAGATAAGTAGAACCCCTGAATGATACTCTCCTTCATTATATTATTTATTGTTGACTGATTCCGGTGAACCCGAATGTTATGAAGAAGAAATGCAAGTTGAAAGTAGGAAGAAGTGGGAGGTAGCCATGGAAGAAGAGATGGACTCCTTAATGCATAACCAGACTTGGGACTTAGTCAAGTTGCCTGTAGGTAAAACTACATTGCAGAATAAATGGGTTTCCAGGCTGAAGGAAGAAGATGGAGGAAAACATAAGTACAAAGCTAGAGTTCTGGTGAAGGGGTTTCCATGGAAGAAAGGTATTGATTTTGATGAAATATTTTCTTCTGTTGTTAAAATGAATTCAATCAGAACTATTTTAATTCTAGTGGCAGTTGAAGATTTGCATCTTGAGCAGTTAGCTGTAAAGACAACCTTTGATCCAGGTGGATGTTGGTGGCCACCCACCTATCTCATTTTGACCCCCCGCAACTGTCTCTTTTAGTTTTTCAGTTTCCGTAATTGTAGCACAATTTACTATTTTTAGCAGTTTTTTCGAGTCCTAAACTTACAGAGCCACTTTGAGGCCCTAAACGATGTTTTTTGGGAAATCTGGGGGCAACATGGGTCCATGGACCGATGTTTCCCTTTCCAAAGTGGTAGTTCACAGATAGATCTTTCTAACGAGCTATCATACGCGTCAAACGGAGATCGTATGCCAAAGTTACG